>JALIZF010000890.1:0-101568 GCA_029948255.1 Telmatactis stephensoni
TCGTACCAGTCCCTCTCTCTCTCTCCGACACGCCTGGCGCGGCCCAATACACTTACAGCTGACGTAGAGATCATGTTCACCAAGCTTTTATTTACTTCAAAACAGACTTTTTTTTTTTGGGGGGGGGGGGGGCTTTTATAGTAACATGTGTTTTAAATGATTGATCAATTCATGATTGATTGAATTATTGCATATCTAATCAGATCACTTATCATAAATATTTCTACTGAAACCCCTTTTATATTTATAAGCGATCTTAGACAACAAAGGACGATGAACATTCTTTTTCATGCGCGCGCCGTCAATTTTGAGACAGTGTTCTTAGAATGCTGCTGCATGTGTGTCGGTTTTTATATTGTATTTTACGTTATATATGTGCGCGCGATGCAACTGAATGCTTGATTGACGAGAGACGCGAAACGCAACGCAAATTCTCGTATCAAGGCCAGTCACGTTTTCACTTGTTGTTGTCGTCGTCGTCGTCGTTGTTGTTGAAGAGAAGCGTTTTTTCCCCCTTTTTTTAAAAAAAATGGTCTATAGTTATGACCCCGATAAACCATGGGCGCATAGAGGAGGCAAGCCACCGTCCGCCAGTTCCGTCCAAAGAGGAAAAAGAAAACGATCCACCAAAATGATGAAAGTTTATCGGTACAGAGACAAGAGAAGAGGGATGAGGAAAAACGCACCTTACAAGAACGTAGGTTTAATGGTGATGGAGTGCTGTGCCAGAGCCTGTCTCCAAAGTATAACAAAAGACGACATTATAAACCATCGTCAACAAATTTACTCTCAAAGTTACGACCAACAAAACTACTGCCTCTCAAGCTTCATCTCAACCAAGTTACCTTACAACGGAAAAAAGACGAAAATCACATACTACTTACCAGAAGTTGGCGAGGTTTGCAAGACAGCATTCAAAAAGAGTTTCGCATTATCCGACAAGAAAATTTTGTATATTTTAAAAAAGAGAGGACCAAACGTTGCAACTCTGGAAAAAGATTTAAGAGGCTTACATCGAAACAACGCTAGAAAACTACTACCCGCTACAGTAGACGCTGTCATAAAATTTATCTACACCTACAATCCAACGCCTAGCCACTACAGACGAAAGACCACTGGGAAAAAGTATTTTCAACCTAGATACACCATGAGGGGAATTTGGAAGTCATTCTTGGAGACACACCCGAACATCAAGAGCAATCGCCTATTAACAAGAAACAAAGGACCACCCTTAAGTTTCAGTTGCTTTCGACAAATTTTCCTTAAAGAACTGAGTCATGAGTGTTCCTTTAGAGTTTCAAGAGTGGATACTTGTCAAAAGTGCGACTCTATGTCAAGTCAAATTAACATCTACCAGAAAGAAAAGAACGTGTCATCTAGCGAGATAGCAAGAAAAACAAAAGAGAAGGAAATTCAACGTCTTAAAACTGAACTATCCAACCACCTTAGTGAGGCCGAGAAAAGGTACGCATGTTTTGATTATGATATGCGCATTCTAGCTGAAAAACATTAAGAAACTATAATTTTGTAATGATCTCCGTTCTATTTGTTGTATCTACGAATGTAACTTCAAAAGGAATAACGAGAAATGTTGTTTGGATGGTTAGTTTTAATATCCCATTCAAATGTTATATCAATTCTCGTTATTCTTTTTCTTGTCAAGTATATGAACGAACAAATATTTTCAAAGCAGAATTACTAGAAAGCATCTCAGCAGCAAAAGTGAAAAACGAAATTGGAATACGTAAGCACGATACTATAATTTTGTGAAGATTAATTTTCATTGTTTTAACAAAAAAAAAGTCATAAAAAGAATAGCAAGAAATAATATTGTTTGGATGATTTCAATATTTCATTCAAAGATTACATCCAATTCTAGCTATCCTTTTTCTGTTATATACACATGCAAACAAATATTTTCAAAACTGAATCAGCGAAGCATCTTAATGAAATTGAAAAAAGTTACGCAGTTTCGAAAAATGTAGACAGTCTGACATCTGAATCTAAATCTAAATCTGGACCCGGTTGTACGAAGTTATCCACCGGATAAGAGTTATCCACTGTATAGATTTTGTATAGATTTTATCCGCTGGATAAGGATTTATCCGCTCAGAAGTAGTGCTGTTCACCCTTCGTACGACCGGCCCCTGGATGTGAAACAGGTCTCAGACCGTCTACAACAGGTATATCAAAGATACGGCATTAAGACATTGCCTACTAAATATTTTGAAACGGTTTTTAGTGTTTGCACTCAGTGGCAATACAGTAAAATTAAAAACCGCATAAAAAATACTTAGTCGGATTACAAACCTCCAGGCCGAAATTTGACCAACAAAGCACCTAATATAGAAGATCAGCCTGGCAAAGAAAATCACGGTTAATTTATGCGGGTTTTAACTGTATATTGTATGTGCTTCAACAACAACAACGACGACGTACGACGATGACGACGGCGGCGGCGGCGGCGGCGGCGGCGATCTCGGACGTAAGGCCACATACACTAGGGGATATCATTATATGTGGTGACTACTAGCAAATAATGCAAATTGTTACATCATTGCTGTTTTATGGTCGTGTGATCGTATATAATTTTACTGTGCTGGAAAAGTATCAAAGTTCTGCCGAAGGTAGTTTTATTTTATTTATTTATTTTCTCTTTTTCGTGACATAAATAAAAGAATTATAGAGTAGAGTTTACATTCCGTTAAAGCAAGCTTTCCTTTTAGTACTTTTGATACTGGCCACCAAATAAGCGCAATTTAGCTGTGTAAGTTGAATTATATGCATAGACTATATCGCTGTTTTGTCGCACGTAATGTATTTTGGGACTGTAATCTGATCCAGTTAATTCATCAACACCAAACAATTAAAGATGTCATACTTTGTAGTTCTTTTGTTCAGTATTATTTTACTGAGATAACAGTCCCAAAGTGCATTTCTGCAGAAGACTAGCAACATAGTCTTGTAGGGGTGCGCGCACTGATGAGATGTATCATTCAAAAATGCGACACACGTGAGATTTGGAAGAATTATTTCGAAAGCAGCAAAGGTCGCGCGCCCATCTGTTGGGTTTTGCTGGAAGCAATGGAAGGAGCACTTGTGTTATGTTTAGACTTCCACAAATCACTTTACACTCCAAAAGTTTCAAGTCAAGACGCCTATTATAAAAAACGATTAATTACTAGACTGTTTGGAATATATGAAGCTGGTGAAAAAAAATTACACGCTTTTATCTATCCTGCCACCGTTGGTGGAGAGGGTCCAGACGAAGTGATATCTTTCCTTGCCTCCTTGATTGACAAGCTTCAAACTGAAACTGATTTAAGTCACCTTATATTGTGGTGTGACAATTGTCCAGGACAATTTAAAGAAAGTTATCTTTTCTTTTATTGTGATTACCTAGTGCAAACCAGGCGTTTTTTGAGAGTAGACTTGAAGTTTCTTCTTGAAGGACACACGTACGGCGTTTGTGACAGGAGATTTGGAAATATCGAGAGTGCAAGTAAGAGATTCGAAAACATAGACACGCCTAACGATTGGATCAAGAAGTTAAGAGAAGCCAAAATTATAAATTTAGAACTACACGAAGTTACTCTGGACATGATAAAGTCCTACAAAAAATTCCTGCGGAAGGCATATGTTGCCAGGAACATCAGTGACAATGGAATTTCATTTAGGGTACGAGATCTTGCTTGGCTGAACTTTGGCCAAGGAGAATTTGAAAACGACAACGGAGTGTTAGAGGAGATGTCACTTGAAAAAGGAAACTGCCTTGCGCGAAAATCAATTGATCCTCATGAAAAACCGATTCGTGTTTGCTTTTTAAAACAGAAGCAAAGGCACCCACTTCTTGTAGCAGATCTTAAAGCAAAACGTACCGAGTCGATACCAGTACTTTTAGATGTTAAAAGGAACTGTCTAGACCTAGCTAATAAGTACCTTAATCGTGAAGCCAGGGAATATTACTCATCACTGTCAGTGACTGATGTCGAGTGCGATAGTGATTAATTTTTTTTCATTTTTTTTTCAGCTACATTGCAATCGGATTTAACTAATACCGTATGTAGATCAGTCGCTGTTTTTGTTTTTCACTGATTCAATTTTATTCTTGGCTGCATTGTATTTGCGAAATCTAATCAATTAGAAACGTAAGCACATTTCTATTTCATAACACGACCATAAATCAAGTAATCCAAAGCTATATCAAAATGATTAAAAATGTAAATGTCTAAAACTACAGACTGATTATATTAATTCTGTGGCTGTCCCAAGGTTGTTGCTGTTGTCTTTTATGATATCAGTCCTAAGTAAGTTACCTTAGAGTGATCGCACTTAACCCGTGAAAAAGTACAAAATCTAAATAGTACTAAATAGTGCAAAGTTCTTTGTTTTCCATTGTTTGATAGTGCTATTTGGTATTATTTAGCTAGTACAATTTCACGGGTTAAGTGCGATCACTCTATTGAATCTTTAGAGTACAAACACTAAAAGTGTGCAACATAAATAGTACTAAATAGTGCTAAATTATGCAAATTCTTTTGTTTTCTATTGTTTAATTACTGTGCTATTTAGTACTAAATAGTTCAAAGTATTGCACACTTTTAGTGTTTGTATAGTCTATTGTCAAAAATATCTATTGTTAAACAGCTCATGTACTGAGTTAAAACAATCGACCTTAAATGTACAAAATCCTAAGTAAAGAAAAAGCTAAAATGTTGTTTAAGAATATGTTGATTGTAATAAAAGACACGGTTTGTTAAAAAATGTTCGTTACTGTGACCGCGCGTGTTTAAGACGAGTAACGCCTGTCTGTTTTTAGCTTAAAAAGGGCGATTTTTGAGGGGCTAAAACTGGGAGGGGAGATTTTTTTGCTGGATTGAAAAACTGCCTGGAGGGCGTCATATGATCTTAGCTTCGCGTCCTATGCCAGTTATATATATGCGTGGAAAGAAAATAACACATATACTGAAGAACGTGAAAAATAACTTTTGTAATTTGAAATTATTAAAAGAAACGGTTGTGTAGAAAAATTAGGTTCTGCAAACACTAAAAGCAAGAAACAAGTACTAACTACAAATCAAAAACAAACTACTAACTACTATACCAAAAATTATGCCATCAACCAGCGATCCCATGATGCTTTTTCTTCGGCTGTATCCAATCCCGCGGAAGAAATGCATTATGGGATGTTTCCAAGTATAGCAAGTGAACTACAAGTCTAATAGAATGAAGGACATTAATTCTGGAGTTTCATTTTTTAAACTGTATTTAACAGACATGTTTCGGTAGTGTCATCAGTCAATCAATCAATCAATCAATCAATCAATCAATCAATCAATCAATCAATCAATCAATCGAATCAATCAATCAATCCGAAGCAGTGATGCAATAATTCAATCAATCATGAATTGATCAATCATTTAAAACACATGTTACTATAAGAGCCCCCCAAAAAGTCTGTTTTGGATGAAAAGAAAGCTTGGTGAACATGATCTCTACGTCAGCTGTAAGTGTATTGGCCGCGCCAGGCGTGTCGGAGAGAGAGGGACTGGTACGAGTAGATTGTTATAAGCTTATAGCAGCTAGAGGATGAAATGAAAAATTGCGAAAAACTGTCTGGTGGAAAGCTCTTGTCCACAGGTGCGCGCTGGAGCAGTTTTGAAAATCCCAGTGTTTACTGAGGGATAGAAGCGTAAGGAGGGAATGAATTGGGTTTCCTGTGTTTTGTAGTGGAACGCCTGCTGGTATTATATATATAGTATTCTTGGGTTGCAGGTGACGTCATGGTAGCCATGTTGGATGCTTCAACAACCAAGATTTCTCATTAGCGTCCCTTGTTTGTTCATCCAACATGTAACATCCAACCCAACATTTGTCTTTTGATTCCCGAAGGTAGCGTGGATGAAACCCAGCAATTTGCATAGCTGACGAACAATTCTGCAATGCTTGTTCTATGTACTGGATTGCAGACTGAAAGCCCCGAAAAGTACTTTAATTTGAACTTCAGAGCGTTTCGAAGGATGGAAATTACTATGGCACCATGCAAGCAAGTATTTTGGATATATGTGTACTAGCTTAGCTGGAGAAATGAGCCACAGCTGACAACATTTGGACTGACTCAATGATTTTATTTTTATACCAATCGGATCTTAATGACAGAATTGAAAACTTCAGAAATTTATTTATGAAGGTAAGAGAGTAATTTTTAAAAGACATTGTACCCAAGTGTACAAGTGAACAATGTAAACAAACAGTATGATATGAAAATTGTACATTGTTTGTTTGGCTCAGTTCTGTCTTTATCTTTTAAAGTAACTCTTGTCTTCAATGCTAGCTGGTCCAAGTAAAAACAACCCTATACATACATAATGCATTTCTTGCGCTGTATTGAATTAATTTGACCTCTAGCTAGCTTTTCAAAGGGCAATTGAAATTGTAATTTCATGTAATGATTTGGGTTGTCCTTGACAAGATCATCTAACCCTCAACATACAGTCGTTGGTTGCTAGTTTACCTACAGTAGGCAGTGACCTTCATTGCACTGCTCAAAGCGAGCTTGAAGGAGGGGTCAACTAGCACCTTGCAGCTTAAGCTGCATGTCTGCAATTGAGTGTATGCCTAAGCTCAAGAACTGACATCAGACTGAGAAACTAGCACTGACAACATTTGTACTTTTATCAGGGGCGTACAAGGGGGTCTTTGTCACGGATCACAAAAACTAAATCGAAAAATCCCGAGTCGAGGGATTTCCACAAGAGTGGAGTATTCTTTTCACGTGTCAGGAGAGAAGTGTCATGCACGGATCACCAGAAATGATTTATTAGAATCCCGAATCCCGAAAAACAAAATGCCCGATCACGCGTCAAGAGAAAATTAACCCCTGTACGCCCCTGTTTTATTGATGTTGTTCTTCTGTTGTTGTCATTTCAATAGGATCTTCTAAAGAAATCGATTTGTTATGCTAAGAAAGTGCACTAGATACTGTAAGGATCATCCTAGCACTAGGCAAATTTACGGCATTCTGTTTAGTAATATGCCCAAACTGAAGACACAAATGTGCATGTGAACAGAATGCAGTCAATGGATGATCCTAGTGCCCTAATAGACCATTTCAGGGTTCTCATTCTTTAGAATTTGACTACAGCCCATGGAATTTGAAAGTGTTTTGATTGTCTCTTGATGTACGTACATTCGATCTTACAGTACCATGGGCTGTAGTCAGTTTCTACAGAATGTATTACAGTCTCAAGCCAGAACTGCGACTCAAGTGAAGAATGTAAAACACAATCATTGTAAACAAACATGGGAAGTCGTACAAACAAAAAGTACGAGAGCAAATTTGTCTGCACCCCCTGCCCAATGTCTGAGTCACTTACATTGTACACAATCACTGATCATAGCTGTTGTAACTATTTCTGTATCGAAATGTGGTCTAGGAGTAAGAACCACATGATGCCATCATTTGTCTACAACTACCAGATTGCTTTGCACACTTTTGTAGAGAAATTTGTGCCACTAGCCCATTTTCTAGTGACTGCTTGTTGCAAAGTCACTTTCAGCTCTGAGTTGTTTCTAATGATGACAATTTAGGCGAGCACTTTTTAATGAAAGAAATGATGTCTGATTCGGGATTTGTAGCCCGCGGAAGGTTAAAATCTGAGTTCCAAGTGCACGAGGCTAATACTTGAAGCTGCATGCACAACCAAGAGAATTAAGCAGTCTATTCTAGTCTTCGTGCCATCTCAAGAGGTTTAAAAACCATGATAAAAGCATTCTGGTATAGCATTCTAGTCGCCAAAAGACACCATCGTGCAATCAATTAGTTCAACCACACTGAAGTATAACAACTAGAATACTGCCCAATGATGGGCTATGAGGTCGTGTAGTGCTAGCTATGTGCAAAATTGGCACTATTTGTGTACATGTTGTACACCTTCATTTTATATGTCTCTTATATGACTTACGCAGGACAAGCAATGTTAGTTGTGCAGCAAAACTTGTTGTACACTTTTATTGTACCAAAAGTACCACGAGCTTAGTAGATATGCACCTCCCTACTACGATTTAGACTGGCTTGTTAATTATTTCCATCCATCAGGGGGTTTCATAGTCCTCCCATAATTTTCTACACGCTTTCTCAAATGAACAAAAACTAATAGCTAGTGTGCAATGAAACTGCCTATTGTTGGTACGGCTGATCTGATGCTGCTTGTAAACATGCCAAAAACCACTTCTGATCCTAAATTCTAGCATCAAAAATGGGGAAGTGTAAAATTGCTATGAAAAGCATATTTGATGTACGAAAGTCAATAGCACCGTCAGTTTACCAACAATAGGCAGTTATTCCATTGCACTGCTCAAAGCGAACTTGAATGTGGTCAATTGGAACGCCAATGTCTGTACAAACGTGCAGACTGGTCGATTATTACAAGTTAATTTGTTTATTGCACGAAAGCAATGTAAAACCATCCGTCGGGATGCTGGGCACTGACAAAGCAAGAGACACACTTGGCTAACTAAGCTTGCTTTTTCTTGCGTCAGTGCGATAAGACTAGCTACACCCAGAAGACGCGCGCGAATGGTTTTGCATTGCCTTCCTTCGATCGTCAGTTGATTGCAAAACAAACGTGAAAGAAAAACTAACAGCTAGTGTGTTGTAGGTTAATAGACACAAAAGAAATAAGGTCTACCAACAATGTCTATATAAATAACGGGTTTATCTATCTATTTACAGATATATACATATTATATACAGTATAGTACACACCGAATACGACCAGACGAAACGCGAGACTATACTGACATGACCAGTAGCCAGACCACGAGACGAGTACAGCCAGCGAAGGAGACCCATCTGCGGTCCAGTTCTGCCCAGATGGAAAAGGGGGCGGTCGTACCAGTAGCCTCAAGCGCAGCCACGATGGACAATCAGACCTGTGAAGAAAGCGCTGCTTATTAGATGGTTACAGAATATGTTCTCCGGTTCAGTCTGCAGACATGGTATGCCCTGTTCCCTAATTTGTAATGTCTAATGGCTGACCTGCCTTTCCTCCAGAGGGCCTTGCACGAAAGCAATGTAAAACCAAGAGACACACTTGGCTAGCTAAGCTTGCTTTTCTCGCGTCAGTGCGTAAAGAGTAGCTACGCCCAGAAGACGCGCGCGAATGGTTTTACATTGCCTTCCTGCGACAATGATTGCAAAACAAACGTGAAACAAAAACGACGTTTGTACATTTTTATATAGATAGGTGTTGTTTAGCACTAGATTAAGTACTACAAACACTAATTAAACAATGTAGAATTTGAATAAGAAGGACAATCTGCAGCCTGCAAACATGGCTGTCCTAAACAGATGCTCTTCAATAAGTTCAAAGTGTCTATCTAGCTTCTAGTGGCTAACCTGGGCAAAATATTCTTGTTCTAGCTGCCGCTCCACGTCTAATGTGGGGGCCAAGACTTCCGCCCACTCCAGGAGGGCCGAACGAACAGGCTCCTCAAGGGTTGCCGCCTCTCTCTCAAGGGTCTTCTTGACGCACAAGAGGGCCACCAGCTGAGATGTTGGGTTTGGCTGGCGGAAGACGGCCGTGGAGACCCTGTGGAGCATCTCCAAGAGCTTGCCCCATCCTCGTGACAGCCGCACATCCAGGATGTTGGGCGTGATGGTGGACAGCTTTCCCACAGATCTTAACTGCGACACCACGTAATCCTGGCAGCCAAGCAGCGAGGAGAGCGCGTCGCGCAGGGTCTTCTTGGTGGCATTTTGTTGGGCCGTCTCCACGATGCCCTCCAGCGCCGCGTCGAAGAGACGACAAACCAAAGGCGATACGGCAAGCAGGACTGCCAACCTCGAGTTTTTGTTGGCCCCCACCGAGACGGAGACCTTGGGCAGATCTAGCCTGGACACCTCTTGGAAAAGGCTGCAAGCTCTGCAGTTCTTGCCACATTGGCCGTCCGTTCTTTGTGGTGGTCCGTTTCGGCAGCTCCCTTTGCGGCATTTGCACCGTGGGCTAAGGAGCCCCCAGAGTTCACGGCTGGTGTTGCCGGCAATGTCAAGGCGTGCGTTGGTCACCTGCAAATGTCATGTGATTATTTTCTTGCAGTTTTATGATACGAAAAACATCCTCTAACTCAAGGTTTAAACATTCAAAAACATGAATGAAAAGAGTTGTCACCACCACGTAAACTTTTTAATGAAAACGCCGAGCTTTCGGACATCTTCAGGTCTGATGAAAATGTTACAATCGTTATGCTTAAATATGGTCTAAGGTCTGCATTAAGGGGGCTCCCTATAGTTATAGTGGATACTGATACTAAATGAAAAAGTCATGTTTAAATTCAAGTTTGAAGGGAGCCTCCTTAAGGGAACAAAATGTTTTTACATTTCTTTACCTCCTCTGATGTGTTGTGAAGATGACTGGTCTTCAGGAAAGTGAGGAGGTTAGCCAGCGACTCTCCACTTGGTAGGGCGACCAACTGAAACGCTTGCGGGCATTTTGTTGGCTGGACGCACGTTGACTGTTGCTGCTGCTGCTGCTGCTGCTGTTCCCCCTCCGCCTCTTGCTGTTGCTGCTCAGCCTGTTGTTCTTGTGTCTGTCTGAGCGGCGCTGCAAAAAGAGTGCGAAAAACTAAGGTATTAGTAGTTGTATTGCTTACGCGTACATTGTAATTTGTATGGGGCTTTGCTTGTATGGACTCAAAGTCTTTTCATTGCCCTGTTGAAGCTATTAAATAAAAAATAAATAAATAAAAAGTGAATGGCATATATGTATTCTACAAAGTCACATGTACACGTTCATATAGAGCGCATTGCTGTAACAGAAATTACAGATCTAGAGCCACTACCTCGAGGCAGGCATGCCGGTATGCACATCAGTGTGTAGTAGCGCTTACCCGAAGACGAAGACGATGATCCCTTTTTCCGTTTTTTCTTCGCAGGCGGTTGCTCATCTGCAGGCTCGCTGCTTGGTTGCTGCCCGACCGCGCTGCACAGCAAAGTAGTAAGAGGTCCCTAAGGTAAGAAAGACACACACACATATAAGAAACGGAGTCTGCCTTTCTTTCTGATGGGTTCATTTAGTTAGTTTGTTTGTTTGTTTGTTTTTTTAAACAGCCATACCTCTGGGCAGAGAATGTCTTCCTCGCTGATCTCTGTACTGGCGCGCGAGAAGTGGTCTTGCACCTGTTGTGGCAAGTTGCAGAGTTGGGTGTTGGCATCCTCGCCGTCCAAGCTGAAGTCCATCTCCTCGTTGTTAGGGGGAGTACGGCATGTCAGAGCTGAGAGGACGTTTGACTCGATGGCATCGAAAGTATCAAACGTCACCCCCAGCTCTGACATTGCTGACAGCAGGTAGTTTGGGCGGTAGCTGCAATTGTGGTAGCGTAGTGCTCCGTAACGGAGGTTGATCACCCTGGCAAGAGTGAGACCAGCGCCGGTTATAGCAGTTTTGCTTATCAGGCACGCGACGTCCTCGATGGCCAGCCTTCGTAGCGCCATGTTGGTGGCCTTCGCTGCTATGATGATGTTTCCCTCCAGTAGCCCAGCGTGTTCCTCGGCGATGAGCCTCCTCGAAAAACCGTGGGTTACCTCTGGGCTGGCCGCTGACCACGCTGGGCTCCCCCAGATCATGACGTTTCCGAACCTGCAACACGAGATCATGCAGTTATTTTGCTGTTGCTTTTTCGATGTTTTACCACGCATTCAAGGTCTTGAACTGAACTAGCGAACTCAAGCACCAAAGAACGTAAAAAGGCCCGCGCAAACGACTTCAACATTTGTTTCAACATCAGTTCGATTTTGTTGAACGCTGTCGAACAGTGTTGAACGATGTTGAACACTGCGGTGGCAAACGGTTTCAGCATTTGTTTCAACATCCGTTCGATTCTGTTGAATTGCAATGGTGAAGTCGTTTGCCACCCCCCTTTCAACAGTGTTGAAACACTACAAGATGGATTAGAGCGCAAGCGCATACCCAACAATGTTGAAAGAGAGTGGCAAACGACTTCAACTTTGATTCAACATTCAGAGAACAAAAGAAATGTCCGCGAAGCAATGTTGAAGCAGAGTTTAAACTCTTTTAAACTTCGTTCAACATTGATTCAATACGCTTCAACGTTGTTGAAAGGGGGTGGCACATATATCTGAACTTACCTATCTTCCCTGACTCTGCCCAGATTTTGATCTAGTTCGGGAATACCGCTACACAGATAGGGCTCCAGCGAGCGACCCTCGCCCATGAACAGCTCCTCTTTCCTCTCAACACTCAGTTGTTGCGTGCTGTATCGTGGGGTGGAGATCTTCTCCAAGGCGGCCTCACGCCACGGACGAAGTTTCTCGCGGCAGTACTGGACAGCCTCCTTCTTCTCACGGAAAGTTATTTTGCCTGATGTCGTTGGCAACTCCCCTGGCCCTGAAATCGGCGATGGTAATTCGAGGCTGTCCAGTACTGCCAGATTAAAATTAAATGACCGCGGCTCGTCTTGGGACGTGGCGAATGCTGATGGAAAATAAGGCGGCGCCACCTCTGTCTGATCTAATGCATGGTAGAAGGAAGGACTGTCTTCCTCTACCGCGTTATCTGCAACTACAAAGTCATCAAGGTCATCCTCGTCTTCTTCTTCATCATCATCATCACCAGCACTAATTGAACAAAAGATCAGATGGGATGTAAAAACTTGCGGAAAAATATAGAAATGTTGACGGACCACAGTCAAAACTGATGTTGTGCGTTTTGTTTTATTTAGAAATAAAAATAAATAGAAATATTTCGTGCACATGTGTGTTTGTTTTGTTTTGCACTTGTACCGTAAGCCACCATATTTTTTTCAAATAATAGTTATGTACACCTAATTCAAAGACAGAAAGAAAGAAGAAAAAGAAAACAAAACGAACAAGTTGATGTATTCACTACTGTCTTTCCTTGCCATGAATACACTAAAACACTACCAAAATCCTCTGCTGTCTTGGAGTGTCGTATGTGGACTTGCTTCGAAAACATCTCTTTTGGCGAACCACCTATTTATCAGTTAGACAACAGAAAGCCGCGCGCCCATGGCGTTATAGACGCACGAGAGAAAATAGAAAGAACGATTAACAAACGTAAGAGTGGCACGAGGCGTAGCCGGATGCGACTCTAGTTTGTTAAGAGTTCTTTGTATTTTCTCAAGTGCGTCTATGACGCAATGGGCAAGCGGCTTTCTGCTATCTAATTGATTTACAACAGAGCCTAGAACGTTAAAAACGGAGCCGTGCAGCCCATGGGGAAATAGTTCATAGATTTTTGGCCAATCGGAGCGCGTGTAAGATTGTAGCTATGTTATAAAGACTTATAGTTTACCTGTTTGCAATGAGGGAAACCTACCTACATCTACATTATTTATTTGCAACAATCTATCTATAGATCATAGGATAGCAAATTCCAATACCTTTCATGATCACCAAGTGCTTCGCCGTCTATGAATTCGAAGTCCGTTGCTCTAGATTCTTCGTTTTCATTGCTGAGAAACCACCACACGATTTCATGAGTTATTGGATGGACATTCTAATTGAATAAGTCACCGAAACCCATTCCTAGCAGTGCGTAAAAGATGATCGCGCATGAATGAATGAATGAATGAATGAATGAATGAATGAATAAATGAATGAATGAATGAATGAATGAATGACTGACTGACTGACTGACTGACTGACTGACTGACTGACTGACTGACTGACTGAATGAATGAATGAATGAATGAATGAATGAATGAATGAGTGGATTTGATGGATTGGTGAATTGAAGGATGGATGTTATCACAGCAAATAAAAGTCAACTTTAACCCAGCGATTTAATTAGCACTACAATAATAGAAGTATCGCTTCGTACACCATGCGCGTTATAACCAGCTCACTCGTTTAAAACTCGGGCTCCACCCAGTATGCTAAACAAAATTATAAAATATTGGAGATATAACGCGCGCGCGCTGATTGTGCGGCTACCATTATATGACATGGCAGAGACATGGCCTGCACATATTTTATAATATAAAAGCAATTTAAAACGATCGCTTACGTCTCTGTACTGTGATATAAACACTCTGGAAGATGTAGAGCACTCGAAAAGCAAGAGAAACACGAGGCGTCCTATAGCTTGCTTTTCTCTTTAGAACACTAACCTAGAAGCTCGCGCGCGCTAAATTGAGTTTTGAATTCTTGCGCAAGCAATCACTTGTATTTACTGATGAAGGCCGGAGTCAATGGCTGAAACGTCTAATAATTATAAGAAAAATCAGAGACAAACCTGAAAGAAGATCGTATCTTATTATCGTGTTTATATCAAAGTACAGAGACATGCACGCGCGTTTTATATTGCTTCAGAAAAATGCTGTCGACTGAGCAGCTCAGACGCAGCTCACCAACCAGCCTGTTTACCAACCTTGATGGTTCATTCATCTCATTCACCTCATTCACATCATTAATATTGTTAGACTGGGATGTCTGCGACGATCCCGGCCTGTAGAAGAACGAGAGATATAATTTATGTTGCTGACTTTCTGCAATAAAGAAATTGATCCTTTCTTCATTTTGTTGCCCAAAATCAAGGATAAAGAAATTCCTTTAATATTATTGCCCAAAAGCTCGATCAAAATTGACTGAGGAAATGGAAAATCGAATAATTTTAACTCACTTTACAAAGCGGTCCAGAGATTGCTGGTTCGACATGTTGCTTTTTTTTCCCGCCAAAATATAAATAGCTATTCCGGGGTTCCTGTGATGTCACGAAAGTATTCCTTTGCTATTTTTGGATTCCTGTGGTAGAGAAATTTCACTACCACAGCGACCCCGCGCCGGAACAAAATGCACTGCTTTGGGGTTTGGTTTGTTTTTGCTTTTTTATTCGTTTTCCATTCTCCGATGGTGAAAGTTTGAGCTTTTCGGAGAAAACGGGGGACGCATGGCTTTCTTATATGCTTGTTAGGAGGGATAAGAAAACAGACAAGAGTAAGACTTAGAATTTTGGATTCCTGTGGTAGAGAAATTTCACTACCACAGCGACCCCGCGCCGGAACAAAATGCACTGCTTTGGGGTTTGGTTTGTTTTTGCTTTTTTATTCGTTTTCCATTCTCCGATGGTGAAAGTTTGAGCTTTTCGGAGAAAACGGGGTCGCATGGCTTTCTTATATGCTTGTTAGGAGGGATAAGAAAACAGACAAGAGTAAGACTTAGAATTTTGGATTCCTGTGGTAGAGAAATTTCACTACCACAGTGACCCCGCGCCGGAACTTCTTACTGTTGGGGAAAAAACAGACAAGAGTAAGACAACAGAAACGGGAGATGTAAAAAGTGGAACGCGGCAAAGTTTATTAGGATCCAACAAAACGTCAACTAATAAAGTTTGATAAACCTGCTTAGTCGGCCAAGAAAAGAGAACCTGTTGACTTCAGGTAGTATTTTTCTAAATATAAACTAATTTATTTATTTATTTGTTGAGAATAAAGACGGACAGCTGTTATTTTGCTAAATCAAGTGTGGAAAATATTTTATTTCAGGCGTATAAAATTTGCATAAACGCTCATGTAAACATTTGCCCTCAACCCCCCCCCCCCCCCCCTCCCTCCCTCCCTCCCTCCCTCCCTTAATTTATAAGACGCTCAGTAATGAGAAACTTTTTTAGTCCAAAGATGTTTATTTTATTCATCTATTCATTTATTTTTCATTTTTGATAACAAAATTTCCAAATTTCAAAACATCAATATACCACGTGGTTGCAAATCTTTCGCTGAAGATTCCAGGATTCCTGTGTTGGCAAGTTGCCTTGCGCATTTCCTTGATTTATAAGACGTTAAGTAGTGAGAAACTATTCATTTATTTTTCAGTTTCGATAACAATTTGCAATATACCGTGTTAAATATTCATAGATCCCACCATGGAAAGAGAGCTAGACTTGAAGTAATCAGCTTCTGTTGTCATTTGACTCAGGCCACAGGAAGTTGAACTGGATCGGATCTCTCACTTCCGTTACCCTTCAAATGCAGGAGACTGGAAGAAGCTATCCTTTGTAAGTTGGCCTATTTGATACGAAGACATTGGAATAAACAGGTCACATGACCATAAACATCCTTAAATAAAGCTTTTACCATATTCAAGTTATTCATCCATTCCAAACAGATTCTTATTTATCTCCCAATGGCAAGCAAATTCCTGTATTCAATTTTCTAAGGTAGTTAAAACTCATCACCCTGTATTTTTTAGCTTTTATTACTTTTCTGTGACGTCATCAATCACATGATCATGAATATACATTTTTACCCTTATTGATTCAGGGCACTCAACTCAATCATCCCTGAAGTTTTCATTTAAAATAACAAACACTTGAAATGAGTTTTTAAGAGAAAACATAAAAATCTTTGTTGGGGTATATTAAATATCCAAAATAGACCCTGCCTTAACATGCTGGAATTCATTCATTCATTCATTCATTCATTCATTCATTCATTCATTCATTCATTCATTCATTCATTCATTCATTCATTCATTCATTCATTCATTCATTCATTCATATCATTCATTCATTCATTCATTCATTCATTCATTCATTCATTCATTCATTCATTCATTCATTCATTCATTCATTCATTCATTCATTCATTCATTCATTCATTCATTCATTCATTCATTCATTCATTCATTCATTCATTCATTCATTCATTCATTCATTCATTCATTCATTCATTCATTCATTCATTCATTCATTCATTCATTCATTCATTCATTCATTCATTCATTCATTCATTCATTCATTCATTCATTCATTCATTCATTCATTCATTCATTCATTCATTCATTCATTCATTCATTCATTCATTCATTCATTCATTCATTCATTCATTCATTCATTCATTCATTCATTCATTCATTCATTCATTCATTCATTCATTCATTCATTCATTCATTCATTCATTCATTCATTCATTCATTCATTCATTCATTCAATTAATCAGACAATGGTTAAGTTTCAAAGGTTTTTATTTCTCAAAAAAAATTCTTTTGGTATTATACAATTTTTATCAGATGCATTTTAATGGAGTGTAGTAGTAGTCTACTAACCAGACTGAGCCTTGCATCCCATTCTGTGGTGTATTTTACATCTCTTATTCCATCCATTCTTTCCTACTGCTAATGCAAGCGTGTAATGAAGTGCATTATCCATAAGTTCCAAAAAGGTTGTATTTGATAATTTATATTACAATTTCTAAAAAACATTCTAGATGCATATTGATGGAGTTTTGCTAATTCATAGTGTCTGGGTTATGTAACTGTTCAATAGAAAAGGCACAAATTATCAGTTCCATGAAGTGAAAGGACATGAACTAATGACTGGAGATCCACCAACACTATCAGAGATGAAGTATACACTTGCATTAGCAGTAGAAAAGAATGGATGGACAAAAATTAGAAAACCTTAACATTGCTAGTATTGAACCTGCACCAAAGTAATAAACTAAATTTGTGTACTTGACAGCACCATTTAGACAAAGGAAACCAAGCTGGGAATGCTGTATGCACTTGTAGCACTATTTAGACTTAATTTGCACCTCTGTGCCATTTGAGTAACTGAATGGCTCCCTACGAAATCAGCCTAAATGACTTTTTTGATGATTTATTTTCAATGGTACAAAATGTTATCAATTAATTATCAGTTAACATTTTGGGTGGCATGGGTGGCGTAGTGGTTAAGCCACTCGCCTCTCACTGCTGTGGTCCGGGTTCAAGTCCCGGCTCGGGAACTGGATCATATGTGAGTTTGAGTTTGTTTGATGTGTTGTTTTTGATGTGTTGTTCTCTACCATGCCACGAGGGTTTTTTCTCTGGGTTCTCCGGTTTTTCCTCCCTCAGCAAAAATCAACATGTGAGTTTTTAAAATTGTATGCAGAGTATATCGAATGTAGGGGTAGCGAGTGTGCGAATGAGTCTCGGAGATATTAGCAGAAATGCTACTCAGAAAATCCGAGGATAACTTTCAATGTCTTGATATACATGAGTCACTTAGGCCATTTCCATAGAGAACCCTTCAACTGTTACTATATATATATGTATACTATATAATTTGTATCCTAGTCCCTATAACGCCTAGCTGGAATCTTTCAAACAAAAAGCCCACTAGTCTGATATTCTTGATTGACCTGAATTATTATTAGCTTTTAATGCATTATAAAGTGACATCACATTAGGGATTTTCCTGATTTGGATTTGCATATGTAATGATTCCTCAAACAATGTTATCTCATTTGCATTGCATGGTTATTCATCAGTTCTCTAGAAATATCAGCTAGACCATCCAGCTTTTCAGTAGATGAAGAGCTAAAATATCATTATGGGCACTAATTAAACAGAAACATCCTTTGTGTTGTATTTGGCTGTTGTACATGCCAAATAGGTTAGAAAGCTCTGTTGATAATAAAAATTTTAATGCATAAGAAATGTACAATACTGTTTGTATTTTACAATGTGTCCACCCCCCCCCCCCCCCCCCCCAATCCCTGTAAATAATGACCGGTCCCTAAGAAGCATTGCTGTCACATCTCTTATACCAAAGTAATGAAATTTCTCCCTCACCCAGAACACTTGAGAATTGATGCAGGAAATTCTCTTTCCACTGAGACAGAAGCCCGGGGGGGGGGGGGGGGGGGGTACTTGTTCCGGATCTGATGGGGACGTGCTGCCCAGCCTCCTCAAACCTGACCCTGTTTAAGACACCTAAATTCTCGAAAACGATACCCTATATAAGACAAGAGGGCATTTTAGGGACCCTATTTAGGTGTCATATGTCATACGTTGTCCACGTGTTATCTAGTCTGGACTCCAGTGAAATTATAGGGGAATTATAGTCATAACTCGTGCAAGAAACTGCAGAATAATCAAGTATTAGCAGTGGAATGGCTTCCTCACCTTGTAGCTACCAACAGTAGATGTGCGCCTCATCAAGAAACTATTGTTTCTGGGATCAAGGGACCCTACTCACCCACTAAGATGGTCATATTTAATTGTCTAGCAGCATTTGTGGCCATCTTCTAAGTGAATTTTCCACAAGGATATTGTCGAGCCTTGATAAATTGCATAGCATCCTTGTCAAAAATCCACTTAGAAAATCCAGAGCTATCAGGCCCACTCAAGCATGAGGTCCAAGGGGGGAGCCCTGTGGGCCCCCTGGATGTACCACAATCCTTTGCGTGTACATAGCTTTTGTTCACTGATGTCAAGTGTGGCCCCCTGGCTTGAAAACCACCCAACATTTGGACATCAAAGGCTGTTGAAAAGGATTCTGCTAGCAGTCGAATGGCTTCCTCACCTTGTAGCTACCAACAGTAGATGTGCGCCTCATCAAGAAACTATTGTTTCTGGGATCAAGGGACCCTACTCACCCACTAAGATGGTCATATTTAATTGTCTAGCAGCATTTGTGGCCATCTTCTAAGTGAATTTTCCACAAGGATATTGTCGAGCCTTGATAAATTGCATAGCATCCTTGTCAAAAATCCACTTAGATATATATATATATTATAAAAACAATAAAAAACGTTTATGACCCTATGCTGTGATATAGGTGGTGTACAGTACTTGATAAAGAAAACACCTCGTATTCCTAGAACTAAAAATGCTCACTCAGTAATTTAGTGTCTTTATAATTTATGCCGATTTTCAAAAATATCTTAACCGTAAGTTCATGTCCGCAAGAACAATTTGTATTTTACGCGATGATTAATAAGCTTCCTTTTCCTGTAGTCTACATCTTCTACTCGTGTTTATGTATCACAGTAGGCATCCCGAGTTTTATTTGGCTAAATAAACGTTTTCAATGCTAATATAAAAGGCAAAACACGTCCATATCGCTTGGTTTTGTTCATATTGACATTACTTTAGCAAAAAGAAAACCGGGCAATTGTTTCTTGTTGTAAATTATTGCCCACGTGAAAGATGTTTACTTCTGCATGCAGACCATACATTCCACCATCCGTTGTGAGGACAGTCACTTTGCAATCGAGTTTTCTTTACCACTGCATCCCACGTCGTACATGAGTATTTTGGTTGTTGTCTCTCCTTCAATGAAGATAATTCGATTCACAGCTGCTTTGTAACCAAGCATTCGACAGATCACGTGAGCATCGTTTAGATCCCAGTAGTATCCACAACAACTACACACTGCTCCCCAGATCCCTTGGTACTGGATTTCTACTTGACCAACATGGCTTATTAGTTCCCACCAGACGAACTTTAATTGCTTTTTCCTCTGAAAACAGTCACTGCCGGACAATCAAATCGCTTTCATCACATATTGCTTAAAAATTACGTTTGATTCCACATCCATCGAGCGTGAGGTATGTACGGGAAAAAATCAAGACGGTCGTTTTTGCGTTTAGCACTAGTTAAATCTAAAAAAAGCCGAATAAAAAGTTTGTTTTCTCGGCCATCATGCACCTATTTCTCGTTTATTCTACATCAAGTGCGTTGCGTGTAATGGCCAGTAAAGCACTCATATCAATCTCTAATCCCTAAATAATAAAATGAAAACTCCATTCTTACCACAATCAATCAGTTTGTCGCTTTCTGATTAGTCAAGAACGTGGTAAATAGAAGTCCATACCAGCAATTTACGTCATCGTTTTCATGGTCAAAATACGCCTCGTGAGTCCTCGAGATTTTGATCATCTAAAAGGTAAAAAAGGTTATTTCTTTTAATTTTTACTTCGAAGAGCGTGGAGTGGTTGCCCAATTCTCCCGAGCCAGGGGCTCGTGTTTAAGCTTTCGAAGGTGCGCCCTCTACCCCCTCTATCCATCAGTGCTCCTTTTTACGGGTATTTAAAGCTAATTAACGCTACAAGGAAAGGAAAGAAGTTGAAACAAGGATGTGAAGTCACTGGGATATATGTATACAGGTTATAAAAACACAATGTAATTGTTTTAAAAAAATATATAGAGATTCTTTTTGTTGATATTACCAAGCCAGCAAGATATTTATACGAGCACCAAAACTGTATATTCCACCATCCGTTGTGAGAACACTCTGCAATCGACTTTTCTTTACCACTGCATCCCACACGATCCATGAGAATCTTTGTTGTTGTTTTTCCTTCAATGAGCCGAATTCGATTTACAGCTGCTTTATAACCAAGCATTCGACAGATCACAAGAGCATCGTTTAGATCCCAGTAGCCATAACCACTACAGACTGCTCCCCAGGTCCCTTTGTACTGGATTTCCACTTGACCAACATAGCCTGCCTACAGGCTCTCAAAGGGGAGGGGGTGGGGGAGGGGAAAGGGGAAAGAAGGGGAGGGGACTGGGGAGAAGAGAAAAGGAAGGGAGAGCCTGCACGAACGCTATTGTTTCAAAAATATTCTCCGTTCGCCCACGAACGGAGGCATCTGATTGGCTGAGGGAACTGAACCGTGACTTTGCGGTTAGAACTAGTAGTTAGAATTTCAGTAAACAATCATGGCGGAGTTGGATGACTTGATACAAGATGTTCTTACAGATTTAAACTTTACAAATGGGTCTTCGATAAGCTTAAAACGAGAACAGAAAGAGGCAGTAAAGCCTTACTTCAAGGTCTGGATGTTTTGGCCGTTCTACCGACAGGGTTTGGCAAAAGCTTGATTTTCCAGTTGTATGTTCTAGTTAAAGCGAAGCTTCATGAGCAGTCCGTCGTTCTCGTCATCTCTCCTTTATCATCCTTGAGAAAGGATCACATAAAAGAAGGAAGATCTCATAGTCTTGGTTTAAATAGCTATTGGAGAAGGACACATATTCTTCGCATAACGAAGCTAGAATAAAACCACGACTGGCTTCACGTTTTGAAGGAAGAAACAAATTATAAACATTTATCTTTAAATTCTTCGTTTGTCGAGCGTATAATTTTCTTAGGAGTTGTATTCATATTACTATCTCGACCCGTCGTAAATTTTAGAATTTATTACAATTGCATGGGGAATATCGGTGAACTATCAAAATTTTGACAGTGTTTACCTTGATCCTGATTGGCTTAGATTGACCTTATTGGCCTGCCACGCAATCAAGCACAAGGAGGCGTACATTTTTAAAACAATAGCGTTCGTGCAGGCTCTCCCTTCCTTTTCCCTCCTCCCCAGTCCCCTCCCCTCCTCCCCAGTCCCCACCCCCTCCCCTTCTTTCCCCTTTCCCCTCCCCCACCCCCTCCCCCTCCTCTTTGAGAGCCTTTCCCCTCCCCCACCCCCTCCCCCTCCTCTTTGAGAGCCTGTAGGCAGGCTAGACCAACATGGCTTACATTAGTTCCCACCAGACGAACTTTAATCGCTTTCTCCTCTTAAAAAATCCCGCTAAAGAATAAGGCAGGCTCTGTGGAACATATAAAAATAAAATATTTTTCTATAAGCTTTACTGTAACCAAATAATTCACAAGACTGTTGTTGTCACTCTTTGAATCGAGCTCAAACAGTTATTCAGTAAAATAGCTACAGTATATCAGGTGTGTTTATAAATGGTAATAGAACTGAGCGGAGTGCAATTTGGACTGAAATCATGAGTGTGATTTCAGCCCAAAATTGCACGACACGAGGTTATATTAGCTATTAATCATATCCATATGAAATCTTTTTGGTGAATAAATAAGTTTTAAAGTACAACAAATCGTGTAAGTCATGTAGTCTCGCGCGGTTGTCAACGCCCTTGTCATCACAACATTTCTTTGTTAAAAATAACAACAACTGATCATCCTCTTTGAAAAATGAATAAAAGAACATGAAAGAATAAAAATAAATGGTGTAAAATGCTAAAATGAAAAATCTCATCTATTCTACCTGTCTAGTCTCTGCATCCATTCATTTCAGGTGGACGTCAACGATAATTTTTCTTTTCCGTGATATGCAGGTTTCCTTGATTTTACTGATGATAAAATCTGTTAAAAACAGAAAAATGACATTTTAAACCGTTATTTAATTTTACTTTTATCTACCTAGTCTACCTGACAAACTACACCAGCAAGCCATTTATACGAGCAACTATAGTGTACCTTCCACCATCCATTATGAGAACACTCTGCAATCGAATTTTCTTTACCACTGCATCCCACACTATCCATGAGAATCTTTATTGTTGTCTTTCCTTCAATGAGCCGAATTCGATTTACAGCTGCTTTATAACCAAGCATTCGACAAATCACGTGAGCATCGTTTATATCCCAGTTCCAGTTATAATTACAGACTGCTCCCCAGGTCCCTTTGTACTGGATTTCCACTTGACCAACATGGCTTACATTAGTTCCCAACAGAATAACTTTAATTGCTTTTTCCGTCTGAAAACAAGAAATATATTCTCCGAAATAAAAAGCTTTTGTCGATTGTTTATTCAATATTACTCTTTGTAACTTCAAAAGCTAGAACACTCGTAAAACACAGTTGGAACAAAGGGACGTCGAGCAAAACCAAACGGCAAAGCTGAAAGAAATAAGTAATTTAAATCCCTATTTATACGACAACATTTTTATGGCACGCCACCTCTAATTCTAGACACGATGGCCAAACATTTTTTTCCACTTTAACCGCTATTACACATTTATTGCCATATCTATTTTTAGGTTGCAGGAACTTCTTTATATTAACCACCTGGGTTGTAATCCTGCAACCTTCTACCTTTTTTATGTCTAATTGTAATTTATATGCATTATTTCGTGGTAAATAAAAAACCTTGAACCTAGTCATGGTACCCGTAGTCTTTATCGTTTCGAATAGAACATTTTCTTGACTTTATTGGGGCTACCGTACCAAAAACAGTGCATGCCAAGTTTTTGAGGTGCCGTGTCATAGAAAACGTTGTCGCGTATAAATCGATCTTTAACTAAGTGTTTTCAATCAGCTGATAAAAGTCTTCAATCTCATTATCTAGCTTCAAACTACTGGCAAACGTGCTTTCCACCATACAGTATTCTATTAAAAATTTGTCATTCAGCTGAGAAAATTGTTCACGAGAGCGGATATGACGTCTAAAGCCTGGTTCTCACTAGCGACGCAAGCATAAGCGCAAGCAACATACGCAGACTCAGTAGGGTACTGCTCATTAGCGGTGCTTGTCTTTTCTCACACCTCGGTGATAAATGCAGTACTGAGTCTGCGTATGTTGCTTCCGCTTCTGCTTCCGTCGAAGTGAAAACCAGGCTTAATGCAAACAGGCAATATAATACTGTATTGAGGGTCTAATCAATGAATAGCTACAATACCCAGGCGCAATGTAGTCCAGGAGCCTTAGATGTCATCAATGAATTTTCTTAAAAATCCTATCATGTAATTAAGATCAGCGTAAGTGTAGGTATTTGCAATGATTCGGGCTGATTTTCTTTAAAAGCTATGTAATAAATGTGCTGGCTAAATCAGGTTTTTTTCTTTGCACCTCCTCGAACTGTACGAGATGTTTTGATTTAAAGTTTTCCAAATTTTGGCCGATAAAATGTTATTTTGTTTTTCATTAAAAATAGCTTCCAGACTCTCCACGATAAAACCGGGTACGATGCGCAGTAACAAGGGATGGCAACCTTACACAAAATACTTTGATGTACACGACTGCGACCTATTGACGACTCTTAATATTAACGCTAGCGCTCATATTAATTCTCTTTCACCATACTCCACATTATGCCCTTACTATGCGTACTTCCTTTGCGCATGCGCATTTAGCCTCGTTTCAAAGATGTATTGCTATGCAAATTAACAGCACTATAAAACCCGGTGATAAGCCAGGCTAGGTCTCTTCTTCTATCGTGCTGGCGCACAGATAAGCCGCGTTTCGTCTTCACGTTCGTTTTGAGTGAAGATCTATTTTGAGTTTTGTTTAAGAGAAATACTAAACACTTTTCTATTTGTGTTTTGGTACATGCTACATAATCCACTAAAATTTTGATGTTATGTTTGAGGTATATGTGTAGTCTGTTAAAAGAACTAAAGATAACAAAATAATTAATTAGCCATGCTTTCTTTAGAACCTACCCATCTTGCAAGTAACGCCAACGTCCCTGTCATGCCAACAGCCTGTCTTTCCCCATCCGTTATGACTGCAGCTGGCAATGGACATTTCTGTACCAGTACAAGCAAGGTATCTAAACCATATTATGCCTTTGACAGGACTAAAGTTTGTGTGAAGGGCATTTTGTACTCCGTGGTACCCAAGCATACGACAAACCACCTCAGCGTCGTTATTGCCCCATCCATAATGACATACGGTGCCCCACACACCATGGTACCTGACTTCAAGTCGACCAGAATTGGGTGACGTTCCTCCAGCTAAACGAACTTGAACTGGTGGAGGAGCTACACAATAAATAGTGCATTGAGTTTGATAAATGACTGCACACATTTTATTGGCTAAACCTCTTTAACTAAATTTATTTAATGCTTGTGTAAGTCACACAATTTCTCTCCGAAACAATTATTTGATAATTTAATGATAAGATTAAGAAAAATGTTTCCACAAACTACAATCCTTGCCAGAATTGTTGGCACAATTTTGTTGGGATGCGCGCGCACAGTGGATGGTAATAAAATTGCCCCCCACCCCCCACCCCCCCCCCCTCCCCACTGTACAATGTTGCTGTGAAAATCCCGACACCTACCACTTGGCAATCAGTCGTCATACCTTTTAGCTACCAGCAACATTGTTCAGGGGGGAGGGGGTCAAATAATACGCCAACAAAGTGTAATTATTAAAATTGAACTATTTCTTCGGTAATTTGGTCAATCGTAATAGAAATCGTTTTCCCCCAAAAAAATCGCTTATTAATGCTTCCAACCCTTAAGCCCTCATACAAATAGCCATGACAATATTTGTGGGGTAAAGGGGCGTAGGGAATAGGTGCTCCATCTGCGCATGCATGGACACAAGCATACTGCGAGGTGATAATTCTCTCTCTAGGGGTGATCATGCCCTAGGCCACTGGCTTGGCAGGAGTTGCACCACACGCTCACTCTCCAGGGAGATACACAACACTCCCGGAGGCGCCTCATCCACTCCACGGGTGATAATCCCCTTTATAATACACTATACAAAATTACTCGATTCTGATTGGACGAGTGGAGTACAATTAAATCGTTAATTGTACTCTGTAGAGTACCTATTAAGTCGCTATGGCAACGACAAAGGCGCGCGACAAACATCGATCGTTCTCCATTTGGATTTTCCTTGACAAGCCATGGCTACTCGTTTTCGATGAAAACTTACAGTTTTGCTAGTTCAGTCTTTGATGATTACCATAGAAGATAGAAAAGCAATTTATTTGTCATAAAATGACGATTTTAAACGGAAAACAAGAACACTGGAGAGAAAAATGACTCCCAAACAACGCCGTGTTGCAAAACTAAGCGAAGGACATCGATTCACGGCTATGCCAGAGTAGAGAAATGATCATTTTTTTACTCTTTTCCAAAAGAATCTGATAAATCAAGCTCAAGATAATAAAGTTTTGAGGCATTTGAAAGGCCAGGTATGTTTAAAGAACGTAAATTTGACCATATTTCTCTGTGAATGAACTCAAATTCTTTGCCGTGTCTTGGGTTCTTCGCTCGTTTTCATTCAATAAACAAACCTGTCAGTAAATAAACTACATGCTTTATAGAAATGAAAAGAACTGTAATTCGCTCAGAATACAAATTAACTCTATTTTATTTGTTATCGAAGTTTCTCCCTTCTTTGAAATATTGTCTACTCGTTTAAGTCTGCACTTTTTATGAAAACATGCTATATGTCAGACATTTGTCTTTCCTCGAAGAAATTCTATCCTAACCCATGATTTATTTATCCAAATAATCTCAAATCTGGATGATTACAATAATGATGACTTAACTTAAAGCATCATAGCCGGACCGTGTACCCCAAACCAATGCTAAAATGCGAACCTTTGGGGTTATAAGGTGTACAAAGCATGATCTCAATTTCTGCTAATCTTTTCTATTCTCATAACTTACATTTGAATTACATAGAATTGTTTCAAACTTAATTACAATGTAACAATACTGTCAATAACAAATGGGATGGGTGGGAGGGAAATACTGTTATAGCTCGCAGTGTAAACTTGCATCTGACTGAAACATGAGCTAATCAGAAATATAGTAGGCCTTGACAGCATCGGCATGCTGTCCTGTAATTGGTTTGTTAATATAAGCACATGAACAACTGATAGTTAAGTGACCCTATGAACCCTAGTCATTCTAAACAATGCACCACAATTCTAGCTAGTTGCTCTGGCCCGAAGGGCCCAGAGCTGAGGATTGCAAACCGATCGTTCGGAAGGTCAGAAAATGATTTTCTCTTTACTGCGCACCCTCGTGAAAAAACGTGATAAGACAAAGATATTCGAAGACGTACGAAGTAGTATCGGCACATCTACGCCTATTTTCCGGAAAATCGAAATGTCTCCGAACTGCCGCGATCGCTACCGATTTCGTTAATTAGCTTTTTTTCTAGTCCCTTCGTGCATAATTCGGAAAACAGGCACATGTTCGATGTGATGTCAGCTAACTCAGCTCCTTTAACGCCAGAAATACAGTGCGTGATGACAATGCTAGGCCGTTGTACTCGATTGTCAGCACTGAAGATGTTGATTGAATAAAGAAGCTTAGAAAGGCAAGTTATTTTCTGCAATTGTGCTCAACTGTTGTCTGCAAAAGCTGTCTGCTTTTTTGTTTACGTGACAATTTTTCGTGACGCCATACACTTGTGTGCCTTTCACGTCGAACAATTTGTCCATTTGCTTCTGAGATTTTTCGCTCACACTCTCTTCAATTCGCTTCTAAGCTTAACTAGCTTTATAGGCAAGCTTTGTAGATTACCTGTAAAGAACCTTCAAGCCCTCTCTTTTCTGTAGCTTATCCATCTGGTGTTATTAGAAACAAAAGCTTATGTGTGAGGCATGCAGGCTATATAAAAATTGTCTTCAGTTGACACATTTTCAGTTTTAGAACTGTAAAGTAATTTACATAACCTGTTTGTAGAAAATGTTTGATTGTCAAGCATATAAGCCGAGGCAGAATTGAGTCAAGAGTGCTCTTTTTTGTTTTAGCTGCATACATGTAGCATAAATTTGCTACATAATCATGCTAGAAATACAGACCAAAATACCAATGAAACATTTATCTTGTGGGAATTTCTTTGGAAGTTTTTAATCAACATATTTTGCAATCACAATTTATGACAATTTTGGACTCAGCTTTTATATCTTGAAGGATCAACTTTGTGTATTAATAGGTATACAACAGCATAGCAAGAAATAATTAAAACAAAACTGTTGTTACTCCCTCCCAATATCCCCAAATAAGTTATGCAATGCAGCTAACACTTTTTATTAACTTACTTTGTATAGACATGGGAAAATCCAGACAATACCAGAAGAGCATTGAGGTTCAAAAAAGGAGCTACATCATTACATTCTCTGTGGTTAAACTGTTAGACATTATTGGTCTCCTAACAGAATATTCACCAATCAACAAGATAATCATGTAGAATGTCTAGCAAGGTAACTCAGACTCTATAAATGTTAGAATTTTCAGTTGGATTGCCAAGTTTGTTTACTAGGTGGTAAACAACCACCTTCATGAAAGTGAATGAAAATGTCCTATGTTGCTGTAATAGACATCTCTTTCATCTGGCACTCCAAAACTAAAACTCATGGAGGTGCATCAATTGCAAGAAGCCGATAGAAAACAGTATTAATTCTGTAGAAAAAAATTGAATGCAATATTTCTATTTTCATTAAAGAATTGTGTTAAAAATTATAACAATAATGTTATCAAAACATCCAACAGCAGATTTTTTTTGCTTTATATTTCTGTTAAGGTGCTATAGGAAATATCTACTTATATATCAGACATTGTTTTTCCTAATAATTGCAGCCAAGCCACTTCTTGTATGTGCATGTAGCTACCTGTAGAATATTTTCTGGTTATAAAGATGAGATTCTCTAGTGGAATTGGATCTGAAATTGCCTAGCTGCTTTTAAGAGTGACACATTGCTCACATAAGGAGCTTGGTGGTTATATGCAAATGCAATGTTGTCAGGGACTGAGCAGGACTCATGAAATGTCTCTGAATGAGTGGACAGACAGCTGTAATGTGAAATCGGTTTACTGGCGGCATACAGCAGAAGAGGAGACTTTGACACTGCAATGGCAATTAACATGCGTGGTTTCTTTTAAGGAACTCTCGAATACATCTACAGGATCTACCTTAATATTACCAAGAACTTTGAATATGCTTATTGAAGCTGGATGACTTTTGGTGCTTGGCCTATTTTTACATTCACAAAGGTACTCAGACTTTCTTTAAAACAGAAGTGCATGTAGGCTGTACTGTGCCCCAATTGTTCAATGTTGGAGTGCACCTACCAGTCTAACATCAGTCAAGCAGACTCTATAGCAACCATCAACATTGATAAGAGGGGAATAAAAGGTAAAATGCATAACTTTCAGCTTGTGTCACACATGAACTGCATTATAGGGATTGTTTTTTAGTTGAATTTCTTTGTTCAACTTTTGTGATAAGCATGCATATAGTTTATGAATAGCTTAATTTTTCAAAGGATATCATTTCAGTGAGTTTTATGCTCAATGTGCAGAGACCTTTCACACCCAAGTGAAAGTGAATTGTGAATCATTAACCTTTTTAGACACATCCTGTTTTTTCCATGAATAGGAAACATAATGTTTGTTGAGATCATATTAGGCATTTAGATTATATTTGTAAACTTAAGCTCAGAACATATTAGCCATTTCTATATCAAGTAGGTGACTGGGTACTAGTTTAAATATTTTATTGGTATTTTGCTACATATTACCACAATAGTATATCCTAAACTTACAAGGGAATGTATGGTTTGGAAGGACACTGTGACCTTCCAAACAATACATGTCTTTATAATATTTCATATATTATTTGAATGGTTGCTACACATACAGTTCATTATATTCTACAGAAAACAATGAAACTCCATAGTCTTGTATACTCTGATGTGCTTTTTCATGTTAAAGAGGATTTTTTAAATGACATTAGATATTCAAATTGGTACCCTGTCTCCTACTTCACATGCACATGAGGTTCGAGCACATAAAAAGGCTCTACTTTGCTAAGATGCTTTTGTTCTAGATTTGTTCTAGAATTGTTTGCAGTCGTTTGCAATTGGATACACACAGAATCCTTTAGAATGCTTTTTATGTGAACATTCCTCATGATGTATTATGCTTTAGCAAGTCATGATCTGGCAACACTTTGTACACCCAATAAATGCCGAAAATACCGAGAAAAATGTCCCTTCAAGGCGCTATTTGGTGAAAGCGCGTCTCGAAAACGCTGCTCGCAAGCTTACCCCTCTTTCTCTACAACACATGAGGTTCGAGCACATAAAAAGGCTCTACTTTGCTAAGATGCTTTTGTTCTAGATTTGTTCTAGAATTGTTTGCAGTCGTTTGCTATTGGATACATATATATATATGAGGAATGTTCACATAAAAAGCATTCTATATATATGGAAATCAAACGATCATTACATGGACAACCGAAACCAAAGTTTACAATACACAAAAACCCGGGGCATAACTCCCCACCAATGTTGCATTCTAGGTATTCGTTAGGTAGCTACACAAGCTGGTATCAAACTAATGTCAATTGCCACTCTCAAAAGCTAAATCTCAGATAGTGAACCTCCACATACTTCAGTAATGCAGGGGCCTAACTAGGATACTCGGAGGTATATACTAGAATAAAAACCTTAAAATCAGTGGACACAAAGGGCTTGGTCCCGTTTGTTGGCTCTAAACATATGGGCAAGTCAGAGGTTGTGCTAAAATTAGCAAAGTAGCAAGTAGCAAAGTCAATAGTAGTCAAAGTCAAAGTAGCAAAGTCAATCTTAAATTCAAGGAAGACTACCGTCTATGGGGAACACATCAGAGAACAACCGTCCCTTGCTTGCTTGCTGACTGGGGGTTCAACACCATTCCCTTAGAGACATACCCATTACTGACAGGATCACAGATGCCACCCACCCCTGTTCAATGGCATCTGCCCCACCAGCTGCATGCATTAAATGAAACATCAGACAAAGTTTGCAAAGCAGCAACAACCAGAGGTTCATGGAGAGCTGTCATCAAACAGGAACTAGTAGCCAGGGTTGTCATACAAACGACATCAGACACAACAGTGTCGCCGGTACATTGAAGCGCCACCCCTTAACGCTGCAAAATCATAGGCTATGCTGAATTATATGGCGTACGATCCCCGCCAAAATTAATGTTTTGAATTTTCAATTCATCACTTGAATTTTATACATCAACATTTAAATTTTACATTCGAATAGAAAATTTTACACTCTTGTTTTGTATTTCACATCGTCGAACAACGTTTTTACACTCTTCTTTTGTATTTGTGCTTGCCCGCTGCATATTTCCAACTCGCCTCGTCAAATTACAAAGTCAGAACCCGCATTTTTCAACTCGAATCTGTGGATTAAACTCATCCCCAAACTAATCACCGCACACTGCTGATTTTTATCATATTTTATACCTGAACCAGTGCACTACATTTGACTAATATTAAAGTCTTGCACTCGACACTCGATCGGCGAATTTTCTCACCTACAGCGCTATATTTCCAACTTGACCTCGGCTATTTTCAACTCGACGTTGTGTATTTTAATTTACGCTTCTGTGATTTTGGTCGAGATGGCCGCCGGCAGGTCTAAAACGCAGACTGGAAAATGGAGCCTGGTGAAATGGAGACCAGCTAAAATGGAGACCAGCTAAATTCTTTTAAAATCAAAATATATTAATTTTTAAGCCGATTCGATCAGCTAGATAACTATCAAACGGTTGCTTTTGCATTGTAATCAATAGCCGTGCTGTAGATAACTGGGAGCTAAAACTGTATCCTCAAAATATATAAATTTCGGCATTTTTCAATCAAATTTGTTGTTTTCAGTCAAATCATGTGCATATAAGGAACATTTTCAATTGAACATACAGGGATCCCGGACTGGAAAATTTGTTAAAATGCATGCAATTTCTTTGTACCACACAGAGTTGGACTGAATAAAATCGTGTAACAGATGTATGTATAGGGAAGTCTACTATGAGCTCATGTAGAAAAAATGTGGACATTTCTCGTGATGGAACCACTTGTAAAAGTGTCAATAGTCGCTGGTACTGCTCTATACTATTCATCAGGAACAAACTAAGATACGGAGCAGCAGATGAAAACCCACCGCGTTTCGTAACTTTTGGCGCCAAAAGTCTTGCCCTACGCATGACCATCCGTTTTACCCTCACTAGACCTACAGACCTTCCAAGTAAGTCCAAACTTGTTCAGCTCCATTGACCATTAAACTACGCCTTTTTCATGCCTATTATCCTGTTTGACCCACCCACCATCCCCTGTGGCATTTCTTGTCAGTCGTTTGGTCACGCGTAGGGCAAGACTTTTGGTGCTAAAAGTTACGAAACGCGTGGTTTTCATCTGCTGCTCCATATCTTGCACCTGATGAATAGTATAGAGCAGTACCAGCGACAATTTCATTTCAATTCATCTTTTTGAATGAGTAAAATTTCACTACCGTGCTCTAACTTGTGTTTCTACTTGTTTGCTTGTTTTACACAATAAATATAGTATGCCGCAATTATGATCACTTGATATGAATAAGTTAAGATGGTCAATAATAAGATCAGTGCATGCGAAAAACATGACAGTTGCTTATAAAAACGGCTACTAAAAACCGACCATAGTTCCGTTTTTATTTGATGTGCACCCTCCCAGGTTACGGCCCTGCATCCGGCTAAACTTTCGAACTGCAGTGAAATAAAACATCAAGCTCTCTGCTTCGCAGTGTCGATTTTACTGATTTAAACCTGGAGCCTTTAGTTTTATACCTGAGCATTGTTCTATCCAATATGTATCAAGAAAAGGACGAGTAGTACGAATATATCGAATTTCATTCTAAAACTGAATGTTTGTAATACAGTGAAGGTCTTTAGGAGTAAAGGTGTTGCGTTTCAATGGCTGTCATTTTTTTCACAGTACTTCAATACATTTAGAAATAAGGTCAGTTAAATGAAATCAAATAAATCTATAAAAGGAGTTTTAAGCGCTTTAGACTTATATAAATATTACCGGTCTGCATTTTCTAGTCTGCATTTTAGACCTGCTGTTTGTACAAGTCTAAAATGGAGACTGGAAAATGAAGACTGGTAAAATGCAAACCAGCTAAATTCTTTTAAAATCAAAATATATTTATTGTTAAGCCGAGTCTTCTATCAGCCAGATTAACTTCGTCAGACGGCTGCTTTTGCATTGTAATCAGAAGCCGTGCTGTAAGTAACTGGGAGCTAATAAAAACTGTATTCTGGCACAAAATTCAAATGTCGGTGTTTTTTCAGTGAACACATATCAAGAGAGCCTAATCCACTCTCCCGCTTCAATAAATCATATTATTCGCATAGTGTTAAAATGTTTCCAAAAACGTATTGCTCTGACAACCAAAGTCATCAACCTTTGTGTAGAACTTACTCAGCGAAAAATAGTAAAAAAAACAAGGAGATAACTTACCTTGTCTCCACAGTGAAAGGTCAAGAACTGTGTGTCAACAAATAATACATATATTTTGTCAACTGCAAATGATTTAACCACGCTTACCAACACACTGAAATACGACGTAAATTCTAAAGCCAACCACCTCGAGACAAGACGTTGTTTCAGTACAAACCATATCATTTTTTCCGCCAAAACTGCGATGTTGAACAAGAACAGATAGCACTTCGGAGAGAAAAATCCACTGAAGCTCGTTGATCTACTACATTGTGTCAATTGTGATATCCTCCGGACAAACTTGGAACGAATAAATGGCTTAAAATCACTGAGGGCCGAGAGTTAGCCATGAAAAAAATCTTGCCCGCGAAATTCAAAAATCAATAACACAAAGCTGCCACATAGTAAAATTGTAAAAACAAAGTCACGACACGCGTATGAAGAAAATATTGACAGAAGAAAGCGAGAGAAAAACGTTAAAAATAACGTTGAATGAAAATAAGCGCAAATAAAATAATCTTAACGCTTAAAAAATTGCAAATGAAAGCCAAGAGCTGAAAAGTGAAGCTACCTACTTTTCAATTTTTTCATGGCAAAGCTCCCCTAGAGGGGGGTAACCAGATAATCAATTCCAACATCTTGGCCCCAGGCCTCCCACTGTTTTACATCAGTCATTCAAAATGCTAACAATAATACCCTTTGTTTAATGTTGTTAATTCTTACCTTTATCTACCTGACATACCACGCCAGCAAGGTATTTATACGAGCACCGCCAAGACGGTACATTCCACCATCCGTTGTGAGAACACTCTGCAATCGACTTTTCTTTACCACTGCATCCCACGTTGTCCATGAGTATTTTTGTTGTTGTCTTTCCTTCAATGTTGATAATTCGATTCACAGCTGCTTTGTAACCAAGCATTCGACAGATCACGTGAGCATCGTTTAGATCCCAGGTATATACATAGCCATTACTATCACAGACTGCTCCCCAGGTCCCTTGGTACTGGATTTCCACTTGACCAACATGGCTTACATTAGTTCCCACCAGATGAATCGAACTTTAATCATTTTTTCCGCTGAAAACAAACATCGAAGAAGTTTCTTAGTTTATGTGTTTAAATATTTCGTGCTGATTGTTACTGCAGTTTCTGCTTTTGTTTTTTTACTTTTTTTATTGTTGTTGTATGTTGTTGTTGTTGTTTTAACATGCTTGATTGAGAGATCAGATTGACATCTATTTTGCGTCATTTTAAGGTGGCTCTATATAGGTTTTTTTTATTGACCACGCTTCCATTTCTCATTCCACGAATTGAGCAACTTACTCTTGACCAACCAAAGCGGTTTTCACACTAGTTATTGGAATTAAATCAAAGTTTATATTTTGTCTATTCCACTTCGAATTGTGTTGCCATAGCGACAGTAAACAAAGATGGCTGAAATCAATTTTTCTAAAATATCTTTCGAGCTTGAGCAGCTCTAGACAAGGGACTATATGGGCAACAAACTACACACTTAGGCAAAGAAATTAATGCACAATTCAAAAAAATTCATCAAGCCGTTTTCGAATAATTCGCGAAAACATAAATAGTCTGAATTTGCCAATTTCCGGTCCTTTATTCCATATCACTTCAATCAAAGAGTTTTAATTCTATGTTATCTACTTTACCTTGGTATTTACTTTGTTACATAATATTTGGGTGCCTGGAATTCTTTGAAATCAAGAGATATTTCAGAAAAAAACGGATTTCAGCCTTATTTTTATATCGTTGCCATGGTAACACCAATTACACTAAAGCTGACAAAAACCAAAACCTTGAAGTCAGTTTATCTACTGACAGGAAAATCGTTGTGATTGAATTAGGGTAAGCTTATCACTTAATAAGCTAATCAATAAATTTCATTTTTTGAATTGTTTGTAATTTATTCAATAACAGCTTGATAAATGTTGTTGAATTGTACTTCAATTTCTTTGCCTTAGTGTGTAGTTTATTGCCCATGTAGTCCTTTGTCTAGAGCTGCTCGAGTTTGAGAGATTTAAAAAAAAAAATGTATTTCAGCTATCTTTGTTTACCGTCGCTATGGCAACACAAATAGAAGTCAAATAGACAAAAATCAAAACTTTGATCCAAGTCCAATATCTGCTGTAAAAACCATTTTGGTTGGTCAAGAGTAATTTGCTTTTTCAATAAAAAACTATATCGAGCCACCTTAATAAGGATTTGCCAATAAAAAAAGGCTATTGTTGTTTTTAAGATATTAGCTTTACCTGCTGTCAGAGTATTTCCATGTATATGCACATGCGTGGACTTACAGAAAGAATAAGTTCAAATGTAGCATATATAGGGCTTCATTTGCAAACAAAAACCATAGTACCTCGAACATATCATCGTCAAGATTTCAGTGGATTACGTAACATAGTAATTATTATATGTAATTATAACAGTTTCTTATAATGTTATGCTAGTTATGATGTACGGGGCGTTTTGATTACAAATTTTCAAAATTTTGGCCGATAAAAAGTTAATTTTCTCCATTAAACTTGACTAGCTCCAGACTCTCCATTTTTAAACCATACGCAGTCACAAGGGACCGCAACCTTGCACTAAATAATTTGATGTGCACGACTGTGACTTATTGACAAATCTTAATATTAATGTGCTTATTAATTTTATAAAGGGAGAAGCGAGAAAATCCTCATTTTCATGCGGCATAAAGTCGAGCCTATTTCCGCTTAGTCCATTGAAAATAAATATGCGCATTGATGTTAAGAGTCGTCAATAATTTTATAAATTCTTTGCTTTGGTGTCCACTTTAAAGCAAGATTAATAACAAGATCAGCAGTGCAAGCCAGTCCAACCGATGTACTGCTTACTGTAAATTGAGAAGCAGCGACTGCAAAAGTAAAACAAGCAACAAGTTGTTATAATTATAGTCAGGTTACTTAATCCACTAAAATCCTGAGGATGGTACGTTTGAGGTATTTGTAGAGTGATAGAAGAATTAGAAGATATGAAAAAATATATATACAAACCCTGTGTTTTCTTTAAAGCCTACCCATCTTGCATGTGATGCCAACGTCCCTGTAATGCCAACAGCCTGTATTTCCCCATCCATTATGACTACAGCTAGCAATGGACATTTCTGTACTAGTACAACGAAGGCTAACAAGCCATATTATGCCTTTGACAGGACTAAAGTTTGAGTGTTTGACAACTTGTACTCCAGGGTAGCCAAGCATGCGACAAGCAACCTCAGCGTCGTTCTTGTCCCATTTATAATTACATACAGTACCCCACAGTCTGCTAAAAGAACTAAAGATAACAAAATAATTCATAAGCCATGCTTTCTTTAGAACCTACCCATCTTGCAAGTTACGCCAACGTCCCTCTCATGCCAACACCATGAGACAGTTCCCAGTACCCAAGCATACGACAAACTACCTCAGCGTCGTTCGTGTCCCATCCAGCGTTACATACAGTACCCCACACACCATGGTACCTGACTTCAACTCGACCAGAATTGCGTGACATTCCTGCAGCTAAACGGACTTGAACTGGTGAAGGAGCTGTGCATAAAAAAATTAGTTAATATTATTTCAATTATGGATATGTAAGTATTATACTTCCCTGAGTGCCAGCGATTTTGTTCGCGTTACGTTTCTTTGATAGTTATCTGAGAAGAACCCATGACCAAACCCCTCTGGACCGCTGAGCAAGTTGACTGATCCAGTAGCTGCTCCAATAGAAACGTCGCTTATAGTCCAGGTTTTGGACTACGACTGTTGATACGTTATTTTAAAGCGTATTTTTACATTACCTACTATTGGTCGATATCATTATCCGATGATAGATTGATAATTTTCTTTTTCGCTAAAAAGTTATTTGACACTATTTGTTCACCACACCTTTGTATAATTTATTGATATTTTAGCAAAGTTTTACAGCTAAATTAAAATAGAAAGCGAATTAAAATCTGCGACACCCTTTTTAGATCATTATCTGGCTAGAGAATGTATTAGTGTTTTTCAGTCTTTCCACCAGGTTAACTTAAATTCCATTGCAATCAAAGTATTCGAATGTACCAAGGTTGAATGACCTTGGTATATGACATACAGTACCCCACACACCATGGTACCTGACGTCAAGTCGACCAGAATTGGGTGACGTTCCTCCAGCTAAACGAACTTGAACTGATGGAACAGCTGTATAATGAAAAAATGGCCAATGTCATTTTAATCATGGATATACAAATACTATACCTGGTTTTAGAACACATTTATTACAGAACTGTTTCTCTTGCTACAAATCTTCTACAAGTTTTCAATGAAACGAAGGCTACAATAATATCTAAGCTTGTTTGGTTTTGTTTAGTAGAATCTATTAACAAAAATAAAAAAAATTATTGGATTAATGTTAATTCTTACCGTTATCTACCTGACAAACCACACCACCAAGATCTTTATACGTGCATTTAGAGTGTACACTCCACCATCCGTTGTGACGACACTCTGCAATCGACTTTTCGTTACCACTGCATCCCACGTTGGACATGAGCATTTTTGTTGTTGTCTCTCCTTCAATAAGAATAATTCGATTCACGGCTGCTTTGTAACCAAGCATTCGACAGATCACGTTAGCATCGTTTAGATCCCAGGTATACCTACTATTGGCATAGTCATAATCACAGACTGCTCCCCAGGTACCTTGGTACAGAATTTCCACTTGACCAACGTGACTTACATTAGTTCCCACCAGACGAACTTTAATCGCTTTTTCCGCTGAAAATCAAACATTGAAGAAGTTTCTTAGTATATGTTCTTGGAACATGTCGTCGTACTGACTGTTACTTTAGTTTTGGTTTTTTTGTTTGTTTGTTTGTTTTTGTATTTTTGTTGTTGTTTGTATATTTTGTTTGATTTTTGATTTTTAAACTAATATCAGATTGTCTTCTGTTTTGTTCTATATTCCACCATCCGTCGACTTTTCGTTACCACTGCATCCCACACCATCCATCAGCTTTTTTGTTGTTGTCTCTCCTTCAATAAGAATAATTCGATTCACGGCTGCTTTGTAAACAAGCATTCGACAAATCACGTGAGGATCATTTAGATTTCAGTAGCCATTATAATAACAGACTGCTACCCAGGTCCCTTTGTACTGAATTTCCACACCAGACGAACTTGAACGAGTTTTTTTTCTTTTTTCTTTTTCTTTTTCTTTTTTCTTTTTCTTATATTTTTTCTTTTTTCTTTTTCTTTTTCTTTGACATTTTCGGATTATCACTACCATTTACAGAGTGGAAATACGGAGTCCAATTTGAACTTCTGGACTGACTAAACTTGTGTTCACGTGGAAACACTTTAGCGTTTTCACGTGGATGAGAAGCTGGGGAGTCCAGAACATTTTTCATTCGATGTATATGTTGCTTGAAATTATCTAAGATTACAGATCGTCCTAATAGTGTAGCACAGATGCATAAAAAGATGATAGACTGCTTACTTTTGACAAAATGTTTTTTTGTTTGTTTTTGTGCAACCGAGCTTGACGAGCGGTCTAGCAAAGTTGTCTCTGTATAAAAAAACTCTTTATACGACGCTATTTTGACCCACACAAAGTCTTAATTTAGCTAATTGCTGCGAACGCAGTGAGCAGCAACACTAATCTCGCAGGAATCGGGATCCCTGTGTCACAATACCGAAGCCCAAAGTCGATTTCGTGGGCTAGCTAGCTAGCGATGTCGGAATTTTAGCGCCTGCAATGTACGTAATCAGCTACACTACTTACCCTGATGAATGCGCCATAAGCCACATGGTCGTTCTCGGATCGTGTTCTTTGGTTTAATATGATACAGGATGAATCGCTCGACGAGGCAAACAATCGAAATATATCGCCCGACGAGGCAAACAATCAAAATAAATCGCCCGACGAGGCAAAAAACGAGAAAAAAAAAAGGAAAAAATATATATATTTAAAAAATACATATCTATTATAATGTTTAAATTACAATTATTGTTTACATGTTATTGATTATGATAAACTGTACATATATGTTCTCATGTTGTTTGTTTTGTCATTACAAGATATCAATTGTTTGCAAAAATTCCAGCATAAATATAAGAAATAGCTTATCTATTGACAACAGAATAAATCTAAAACTAATGACTTTAATTTCCATATTGGGTTTTATTCTGTTGTTTGTCTTCATATCGAATGAGCTTCACTATGCTTACAGATCGCAGCACTTCACTTTCGATAGGAACCGCTAGTCCTTAAATTAAAACACAACGATAACGTACAAAAGTTACGAAAGGAAAACGATGATCTGAAAACTCAGCTTGATGAAGTTAGTCGTGAGATGAAATCATTAAAGAACAAAATGGCCTCTCTCCCCATGGAATCTTCAGAAGTCAAGTGAACGCAAGCCTTCAATCCATGAACCAATCACTTGAAGACATACAGCCTTACAAACCTTCAATGGAAAGACAACTACAGCGTTTATCAACTAAACTGGAGGAGATCAGCCAAAAAGTCTACGTACTTGATGAATTAATAGCCAGAAGACATGTATAAATACAGTTATCATGAGTACAATGTCAAAATCTTTGTCATTCCACAAAGAAACAGACGCGAAACAGCCTCAGAATCTGCCGATATCTGTTTGAAGCTCTTCTCTCAAATGGGAGCCAACTCCATTTCTATATCAGACATCGATATAGCTCACCGGGTGCCAAACCGGCGACCCCCAGCTCTGGTCTGTAAATTCACCAGGAGACTCGCGAAAGAACAAGTCATGAGCTGCAAGAAAGAAGCCAGTAAAGTAGTTGCTTCCGAATTAGTTGGTACTAATTCTGACGGCTCTCCTAATGAGAATACTCGCATCAACATCGTCGATCACCTAACACCACAATCCCAGGAAATCTTTAAAGCAGCGACAGAATTTCAAAAGAACAACCATTACAAGTTCTGTTGACCAAAAATTCGACTATCTATCTAAAGGAGGATGAAGACTCAAGGACCATCAAAGTCACAAACACAGATGTACTAGAGACTCTTTAAGATAAGTTAATATTTGAATATAATGGACAAATCTTCACAGAAATTAACAAAATTCCTATCTAAGGAACTTCCATACAACAATGCAAATATTATCTTAAGTCATGGTCAATTCAATAACTTACTACGATATAATCTTCCTACCAAGAAATATTTAGACAAACTTCATAGTTTGTATGACTTAGATTTATTTAAGACAAACTTATCTCCAAAGCCTGATATCAATCCTGACTCACAGTTGAATAATATTCATTCAAATTATTTTTCTCCGCATAGTTTTTGTGATTTCAAAAATACTTTAAATAATCAAAATTCTAAAAAAAACTTTTCTGTACTATACAACAACATCAGAAGCTTAAACCTTAATTTAGAAAAGCTAGAAACTCAACTGCTAAACGAACTGAACTTGAATATGATTTTGATATTATTGGAATTACTAAAACTAAGATAACAAATTCAGGTTTACCTCTGAAAAACAATTTAAATATCCCAGGATACCAATTTGAATACGTCCCAACACCTTTAGCTTCTGGAGGTATTGGTATGTATATAAACACAAACCTAAATCATTCTGTATTGGAGGCAACTTCTAATGCGGACTTTCAAGCTCTCTGGATTGAAATTCAATTTTCTGAAAAGAACAATATCATTTGGGGAATTATTTACAGGCAACACAGTTGTCCTGAAAACTTTCTCAATTACATCAGCGATTCAATAGAACGCTACTGGCATGAAAAGGCAACTTTTTTTTACTTGGGGATTTCAACATTGACTTACTAAAACTGGAGACATGCAGTTATAGCAATATTTTTTTAGTTACCCTGCAAAGCTTCTACCAACTACAGACAAACCTACAAGAGTATAAAATCACTCTGCATCCCTTATCGACAACATTTTTATTAATACCCCAGAAAAATTGGTTTGTAGTGGAAATATAATATCTGATATAAGTGATCATTATTCGCAATTTTGTATCATCTCAGATGTCAAAGACAAATCAAAAGCGCCGAAAAAGAAAATACGTTATATAACCAAAACAGCTATTAATAGTTTTGTTAATGAGCTTTCAAAGGCAGATTTTATCAATGATCCTGCTTCCATTTTCACCAATCGTGATATAGATCAATCATTTTCTTTATTTTATAAAAAAAAAATAATAATCTAGTTAATAAACATGCACCAAATAGAGTTCTTTCAAATCGTAAGCTTAAGCAAATGCAAAAACCTTGGATAACTCAGGGAATACGTGAATCGATCAAAATTAAAAACCAATTGCTTTCCTCGGGAGACACTGACAAATATAGGTATTACAGAAACCAAATATCTAATCTATATAGTACGCATCTCAAAAAAGCTTTATTTCAGCGTGCATACTTCGAAGCTAACCTACGGAACATGAAAAAGACGTGGTTTGGTAGAAATACAATTATAAATAACAACAAAAAAAGATCGACTCGTATCTCCTGCATTAAAGACCCTATGAATGGAAATCTAGAATTTGATCCACAAAAGATATCCAATACTATGAATAAACATTTTGCTTCCATTGGACCTAAACTTGCTAATAAGATTCCTCCATCTAACAAGCATTTCTCTGACTATCTAAAGGATATAAATCAAAGATATTATTTTTTCTTTGCACCTGTTACTAAACGCGACGTAGAAATCGAAATATATAATGCCGGGATATAATGACACTGCCCAAAAACAAATCATATGGCTTGTACTCCTGTCTAGTTGATCTACTGAAGGCATCGAAACATCTGATAAGTGAACATTTGGCTTACCTAATGAACACGTCCATTTCAACGGGTATGTACCCTTCTAAATTGAAACTGTCTAAAATCACGCCTATCTTCAAATCAGACGATAATACAGATCCAAATAATTATAGGCCTATAGCATTACTTTCTGTCTTCAACAAAATATTTGAGAAATTAATGTATAAACGTTTGATAGAGTTTATTGAGAAAAACAATGTCAGTTTTATCTAATTGTCAATATGGATTTAGAAAGAATTTCTCAACGCAACATGCAATTTTAGACATCATAAGCTCGATACAAAGTAATATTGATAAAAAGCTTTTCTCTTGTGCAATTTTTCTAGATCTGGCCAAAGTTTTCGATACCGTGGATCACAAAGTACTTTTAAACAAACTTTACTATTATGGTTTTAGGGGTATCATCCATGATTGGTTCCGCTCATATCTGCACGGCCGAAAGCAAACCACTTCTAGGACTTAACATTTCAGATAAAGCCAGGCATATGGTGCTTGTTTTAGGAGTGCCTTTACGGATTTTCTTTTTTGGTACTTGTATTTGGGTACCACATCCAATATGAATATCCCATGCAACCCTGGTACGTCAGTGTCACAGTACCACATTATCACAATACCCAGTATCACAGTGCCACGGTATCAATACCACGGTATCACAGCACCGCGGCATCACAGTGCCAGATTATCACGGTATCACAGTACCACGATATCACAGTACCAAAGTACCACAGTACCATGTACCACAGTACCAAGTACCAAGTATCATAGTACCACAGTACCACAGTACCACAGTACCACAGTACCACAGTACCACAGTACCACAGTACAGTACCAAGTACCACAGTACCAAGTACCACAGTACCACAGTACCAAGTACCACAGTACCACAGTACCACAGCACCAAGTACCACAGTACAAAGTACCAAGTGCCAAGGTACCACAGTACCAAAGTACCACAGTACCACAGTACCACAGTACCACAGTACCACAGTACCACAGTACCACAGTACCAAGTACCACAGTACCACAGTACCACAGCACCAAGTACCACAGTACAAAGTACCAAGTGCCAAGGTACCACAGTACCAAAGTACCACAGTACCACAGTACCACAGTACCACAGTACAACAGTACCACAGTACCACAGTACCACAGTACCACAGTACCAAGTACCACAGTACCAAGTATCATAGTACCACAGTATACCAAGTACCATAGTACCATAGTACCATAGTACCACAGTACCACAGTACCACAGTACCAAGGTACCACAGTACCACAGTAGCAAAGTACCAAGGTCCACAGTACCACAGTACCACAGTACCACAGTACCACAGTACGGGACCAAGGTACCACAATACCCAGTACCATAGTACCACAGTACCAAGTACCATAGTATCACAGTACCACAGTACCACAGTACCACAGTACCACAGTACCACAGTACCACAGTACCAAGTACCAAGTACCAAAGTACCAAGGTACCAGGTAGCACAGTACCAAATACCAAGTATCATAGTACCACAGTCCAAAGTACCACAGTACCAAGTACCACAGTACCAAGTATCACAGTACCAAGTTACCAAGTATCATAGTACCATAGTACCAAGTATCACAGTACCAAAGTACCAAAGTACCACAGTACCAAGTACCACAGTACCAAATACCAAGTATCATAGTACCACAGTACCAAGTACCACAGTACCAAGTATCACAGTACCAAGGTACCACAGTACCAAGTACCACAGTAGCAAAGTACCAAGGTACCACAGTACCAAGGTACCACGGTACCACAGTACCAAGTATCAAAGTACCACAGTACCAAGTACCAAGGTACCACAGTACCATGTACCACAGTACCTTGGTACTTGGTACTGTGGTACTGTGGTACCTTAGTACTGTGGTACCTTGGTACTGTGGTACCTTGGTACTGTGGTACCTTGGTACTATGGTACCTTGGTACTATGGTACTATGGTACTGTGGTACTGTGGTACTTGGTACTGTGGTACTGTGGTACCTTGGTACTTGGTACTGTGGTACTGTGGTACTTGGGTACCTTGGTACTGTGGTACCTTGGTACTGTGGTACCTTGGTACTGTGGTACCTTGGTACTGTGGTACCTTGGTACTGTGGTACCTTGGTACTTGGTACTGTGGTACTGTGGTACTTGGTACTGTGGTACCTTGGTACTGTGGTACCTTTGTACTGTGGTACTTTGTACTGTGGTACCTTGGTACTGTGGTACCTTAATAATAATAATAATAATAATGTTTAATGAGGATACCAACTTCACCGGTAAAGGTGATTTACAGAAGGGTCCATAAAGATAAATAAATATAAATCCTAAAATCTATATATCTAAATATAAAAACATAAAAAACTATAAAAACAGTGATTCAAAAATATAAGAAATATAAAATACAAATAAATGTATATTATATGTATAAAAGCATCACTAATAAAGTCATCAATTAACTAAGTCAAGCTTTGAAATTCGTTTCTTTCTTGGTACTTTGGTACTGTGGTACTTTGGTACTTGGTACTGTGGTACCTTGGTACTGTGGTACCTTGGTACTTTGCTACTGTGGTACTTTGGTACTTGGTACTGTGGTACTTGGTACTGTGGTACTGTGGTACTATGATACTTGGTACTTGGTACTGTGGTACTTGGTACTGTGGTACATGGTACTGTGGTACTGTGGTACTGTGGTACTGTGGTACTGTGGTACTGTGGTACCTTGGTACTTGGTAATGTGGTACTTGGTACTGTGGTACCTTGGTACTGTGGTACTGTGGTACTGTGGTACTTGGTACATTGGTACTTGGTACTGTGGTACCTTGGTACTTTGCTACTGTGGTACTTTGGTACTTGGTACTGTGGTACTTGGTACTGTGGTACTGTGGTACTATGATACTTGGTACTTGGTACTGTGGTACTGTGGTACTGTGGTACTGTGGTACCTTGGTACTTGGTAATGTGGTACTTGGTACTGTGGTACCTTGGTACTGTGGTACTGTGGTACCTTGGTACTGTGGTACCTTGGTACTGTGGTACTGTGGTACTTGGTACTGTGGTACCTTGGTACTGTGGTACTGTGGTACTTTGGTACTGTGGTACTTTGGTACTTTGGTACTGTGGTACTTTGGTACTGTGGTACCTTGGTACTTTGCTACTGTGGTACTTTGGTACCTGGTACTGTGGTACTTGGTACTGTGGTACTGTGGTACTGTGGTACTTGGTACTGTGGTACTATGATACTTGGTACTTGGTACTTGGTACTGTGGTACTGTGGTACTGTGGTACATGGTACTGTGGTACCTAGGTACTTGGTACTGTGGTACTTGGTACTTTGGTACTTGGTACTGTGGTACTTTGTACTGTGGTACTTGGTACTGTGGTACTATGATACTTGGTACTTGGTACTGTGGTACTGTGGTACATGGTACTGCGGTACTGTGGTACCTTGGTACTGTGGTACTGTGGTACTGTGGTACTGTGGTACTGTGGTACTGTGGTACTGTGGTACTGTGGTACTGTGGTACTGTGGTACTGTGGTACTGTGGTACTGTGGTACTGTGGTACATGGTACTGTGGTACATGGTACTGTGATACTTGGTACTGTGGTACCGTGGTACTGTGATACTTGGTACTGTGGTACTGTGGTACTGTGATACTTGGTACTGTGGTACTGTGGTACCGTGACCCTGAGTTGCCGTGCCGTGACTCCGCGGTACGGTGACACCGCTAATGCCGGGGTTATGGGATTCCAGTCTTAGTTCATTTTTGAGCACCTTTTCGTCTTATAATTCACGTTATTCTCGGGTACTATGTTACGTGTAGCATGGGAAATTTGATAAGAATCCATTCCTATTTCAGGCATGGTATAAAGCCAGAATGGAATGTGGAGTTCCCCAGGGATCAGTACTCGGCCCCCATTTGTTTTTACTTTATGTTAACGATATCTCAAAAGCTTCTTCTGTCTTCATATTCCATCTTTTCGCTGATGATACTAACAATATATGCAAACAAAAATATCAAAGCCTTTGAAAATATAGTAAATAGTCGGTGTATCCACGTTAGCAGAACTGTTCCTCTAAAACTCAAAATAGGAACACAGCATGCTTTCTCTAATATATCAAATTTTTCTTGTCTATCTCTTCTCATTTTGATTCTTCTTCGCTTTAACTCTGAGTCCAAGATACTCGACTTTTTCAAAAATGCACGTTTTTGCTAGGGATTATGGGACTTTAATCTGTGAGGTCAATAATCTTAAATCTTGATAGGGCATTAAAACGTATTCCATCACCTTGCCATGTATTCCATATCTAAGTTATACACACTACAGCAGGATCCACTACAGCGAATTAAAAACTGAGTGAGATGATTCATAAACACCTATAAACCCCGAATGCAAATTCCTCGCACCCAAAAATGCAAACTGGAAAAAATTGTTATGAAGGTATAGACCTTTTTAACATCAAGTTGTCTCCAAGAAATTGACCTCGCATCCTGAGGTTCTCAATTTAGGTAGCCATTGGGGCCAACAGAGGGTAGGGTCCCCGGGAAAGAAAACAAGGCGGTATGCCCTGTAAACGATAGACAGTTGTATAAACGATGGCTCAGCATAAGAGGCTCAATTTACCTTGTGATGCACGAAAGGGAACCCCTCCCTCTGTTGACCCTAGGCTCCGAACTAGGTCCAGAATTAGAGCTTTAGCTAGCCCCCCCGAGGTCGACAGAGAGGAAGGATTGGGAGGTTAAATAAAATGGACCGAATGAAAAAAGGGGGAAACATTCTACCAATGGCTATGGTACGTATTCGTTTCTTCTAGCGGTATCCCTCTGTAAATACATTGCTTTCAAATGCGTAAACCCATGGCTCTCCAAGCCACCTTCGCTAAAGGTACTCCTCTATCAATGCAATTCTTTAAATTCGCCACCCCGTGGCTCTCTAGGTCACCTTCGCTAGCGGTACTCCTGTATCTGTGCGATTCTTTGAAATTCGCAAACCCGTGACTCTCCCGGCCACCTTCGCTAGCGGTACTCCTCTATCTGTGCGATTCTATGAAATTCGCAAACCCGTGGCTCTCCTGGCCACCTTTGCTAGCGGTACTCCTCTATCCGTGCGATTCTTTGAAATTCGCAAACCCATGGCTTTCCCGGCCACCTTCGCTAGCAGTACTCCTCTATCAATGCAATTCCCAAAATTCGTGAACCCGTAGCTCTCCAGGCCACCTTCGCTAGCGGTGCTCCTCTATCTGTGCGATTCTTTAAAATTCAAACCTCGTGGCTCTTCAGGCCACATTAAACTGATATGCGGATTAATTGAAGTTAAAACGTAGATTTAGAGCATTAAATAAACAAAGCATAAAACAAATAACTTTACGACTAACGAACTAACTGGAAACAAAGACCAAAGTTACGAAGCGTAACACAAAGCATGCAAGACGAATGCAAATTACCAAAGTAGGACGCTAATGGCAGTACTGGTCGAGGTAACACAAAATATACAATAAAAGCGGTTTGGGTTAATGATATAAAGCTTAAAATTTATAGCCAACGAAAGTCAGTGTAGAAAACGTAAAATAAACCACAAAGAAACAATTATGAAAAGGAATAGAAACGATGGAAAGCCTACCCAAACGGGCAGGTCGACTAATAAAACGAAAATAACAAACTTACAGCAAACTAGGACGAGAAAAACCTAGAAGCGGCTACAAATACAAACGACCACTAGCAAAATTGGGAATAAACCCCGGGCAAACTAAGAGAAAATGTCCGAGTCGCAAACACTAAATTACCTCGATACGTTTACCAAAGCGAGCTGGTGCAGTTTTGCTCGCTAACTCTGCTAGCTAGCCATGTTAAGACAAGCTTGGTAGAAAGGTCAGAACGTTGAGGCTGCTGAGAGTACTCAGAGTAAGAATCTTGAATTAGAGCTGGTGGCGGTTGACGATGATGGCAAAGAACGTTGTGCCGGCGTATCTTGAAGTGACCACTCCTAGATCGAGCAGGCTTATTTATACTCTGAGCTAATTAATTATGCAGTGAGAATAGTGAACTTATTAAACTCAACGAATGATTAACCGTTAACAAATTAACTCTGAATCTAAAGAAATCTAATTTTGTTATCATCTCCCACTATCGGAAAAAATCCTTAGTATCGACTGTTGATATTAAGATGTACGATAACTCTAAAAACAAGCTTGTCCCTTTAGAATGTAAAAATTGTAGTAAATACTTGGGTCTATTAATTGACTGTAACCTTTCATGGAAATCGCATACTGATTACATCTGCAACAAAATAGAGTTTTTCCGTGTTAGACGCTTTTGATACCGTTGAGATGCAAATGTGCAAATGTTATCCTTGGGCATGCAAATTACGAATACTGGTATGTCCTGTGAAATCGTTTGTTCAGTGAAAAGAATCATTCAAGCAAAGATTAACTTTTGAAACCGATGGAATTTTGCTCCTTTTTAAACATAGAGATAGATAGATGGATAGAGTTGCGAATAACGGTGAAACATTTCGAAATGAGAATGAGAAAGTGCGACAGAGACGAGAAATTTGGTAACACATAAGGAAGTGACACTTTTACGCATCAAAAAAGTAAACAATTCCAAGCATTCAGTTTACTTGGCCGAAAACCTTACTTTTAGGACTCGGAAAAAAGCTTTTTTTTCTTTTTGAGCTCATATTGTCGACACATTCAATAACTGTTCGTTTGGAAAAGTAGAACAAAATTGCGTCGCACGATTTTGAGAAATGTGAATTTAGGTCAAGTTGATAGAGGTTTCTTTATAAAAAGCTAGAAAACTTAAGATTCCCTCGATTAATTTTTTTCTAACTTCAATAGCAGCGTTTTGACCAAGTTGTTTCTTAATCCTGCACATTTTATGCCTATTTAGTGTAAGATATCCAAAATAAATTATAAAAACGTAAATGTTTAGGCAGCTTACTTCGGGTTAACGTTGTTTTGGTCGTCAAGCATCTCCGTTGTCCAGTTTTTTCCTAAAACTTGTAAATTCCAATTCGTTATTCATAAAAAAAATCAGTGGGCAATGGAGATGCTTGAGCGGCCTAAAAATTTACGTTTTTATAATTTATTTTGGATATCTTACAATGCTTCAATGGCCATGAAATATGTAGGATTAAGAAACTTGGTGAAAACGCTGATACTGAAGTTAAAAAAAGGTAATCGAAGGAATCGTAAGCTTTCTAGCTTTTTATAAAGATGAAGGAAATGATGAACAAAAGATGAAAAGACGTTGTAGTTTCTTGAAAGGAAAGCCTGCGAAAGAGTGTTATTCTGGACAGAGTAAGAAAACGTTAGGTAAATTGTAATAAATGAAATAAGTGAAAAAACTAAAAACCTTACGACACGTGACTAACTGTTCTTTAGTGGTACACTGTCACTTCCTTATGTGTTACCAAATTTCTCGTCTCTGTCGCACTTTCTCATTCTCATTTCGAAATGTTTCCATTATTCGCAACTCTATCCATTCTTTAAATAGGAGCAAAATTCCATCGGTTTCAAAAGTTAATATTTGCTTGAATGATTCTTTTCAACAAAAGATTTCACAGGACATGCCAGTATTCGTAATTTGCATGCCCAAGGATAACATTTGCACATTTGCATCTTAACGGTATCAAAAGCGTCTAACACGGAATAACTCTAATAAGTACACCTTTTGCTGTTCATTAACCGCAAAGAAACATCCATTCAAACGATAAAGCATTGTCATTAGAGCGAACAGACATTCATGTTTAATGATTGCTCAAAAACGCTAATGAAAGTTTGAAAACGTTAATGAATCCACGCAAGCATCTTCATGATTGTCAAATTTCATGCTAAAATGATTTCTTAATGAAAGTTCCATCGCTCTCTTGAGACTCCGTTGGCGTTATTGTATGTCTGTTCGATCTAATGACAATGCTTTATCGTTTGAATGAATGTTTCTTTGCGGTTAATGAACAGCAAAATGTGTAAAACAATAAGTCTGCTGGCAAAAATTAGGTATTTTATTCCTAGCTTTAAATACCCTCCAAACGCTATACAAATCACTTGTTCAACCCTACTTGTTATATGGTCTAAGTGCTTGGGGACAAACATGTAAAACCAACTTAAACAAGTTGTTACAAGAGAGCATAAATAAGAGAGGGAAACTTGTTAATGGGGCGCGCGCCGTGATGATTCCCATCTGTGCTATTTTTAGTAACCGGATGCAGTTTAATTTTCGTCTTACCCTACTCCCGTGCGTCGAAAAATTGAACAAGTGGAATTTCGCGATTTGAGCTTCATATAATTACACAATCGATACCAAATTTATTCTAGATTCCACAAAAAAGCCATCTGATGTCCAACAAGAGACCATAATACTAAGAGAGCGAAGCTCAGTATTGATGTCTGTGCCATGTTCGTGGCGGCTAAGGCAATTTTTAGTAACTTCGCCATCGCGCGCGCAAGGCTCTTTAACAATAGAATTCAAACGGTCGCGTCCGCGCGCACGTCAAAAATCAAATTCTATTGGTTGAGGGACTTGCGCGCGCGATGGCGAAGTTACTAAAAATAGCCTTAGCCGCCACGCACATGGCACAGACATCAATACTGAGCTTCGCTATCTTAGTATTATGGTCTCTTGTGTCCAATTAATAATTTACATCAAAAAATTATAAAAACAAACGAGTTTTTCTCATCTACATGAGTGAAAATTTTTGAATAAACCTAAGCGCGCGCTCGATGACGTGTAGCGCGCGCATTTCTGCTAAAATTTCTTTCAAAACACAACAAAATCCTCGACATTTTTGCCTTGTTTCTCATGAAAATCGTTCCTTTGTAATCAGAAAGTACACACTGTTGATTGTAGATAATATGAACAACAGCAGTTTTAAGATAACTTTGATTTTAACGCTGTTTCTGAAAACTCAAATCTGCACTAAACGGTTCTCTGGGTCCGGAAGTGTCAAATTATGACGCACGGGAGTAGGGTAAGACGAAAATTAAACTGCATTCGGTTACTAAAAATAGCACAGATGGGAATCATCACGGCGCGCACCCCATTAACAAGTTTCCCTCTCTTATTTATGCTCTCTTGGTTGTTACTCTTGCAAAAACGAGTCCTTCGTTTGGTTCATTTTCGTGACATAAAAGAAAGTGCTATTCCTTTATTCATAGAAGCCAATATTCTACCTGTGAATTTTCTTTATCTAGAGTGTATCTTTGATGTATGATGTCGTAAATCAAAGTGCTCCACCAAATATTTGCAATCTATTTTCCATTGTTGACTCTATACATTCCTACAATACCAGGTCGTCTGCATCTAAGAAATTGTACAACCAATACTCTAGAACGAACTTACAAAAAAATTCCTTCTCTCGCGTAGGTGTTCGGATGTGGAACCAAATTCCGGAATCGGTTAGATTCTCGCGAAAAACAATTTTCAGAAGGGAGGTCAAACAACTTCTTTTTACAGATCTAAACAAGTATGGATACGATGTTGAAATCTCCAATTTTTTTCGCTCCTGAACAGCTAATTAATATTTAATCACATATTTATGTTTATTTACATATTGTCGTTTTTCGTTTCCTTCAAATAACTCACAACTACATTTTTACGTACATTGTGCTATTGTGTTATTGTCATTCAAATCATTTATTCAGATAACTAAGACTACTGTAAATAACTTATATTCTATATTTTGTATTATATAACCAAACGCACACCGCCTTGACTATCTTGCTATTTGCGGTGTGCGTGTGTGATATTTATGTTTCATGCCTTCTTTGACTTCCTGAAAAAACTTATATTACTCGTCTTTATTCAGTGCTGCATTGATCGAGCTCGTTTGCTGGTCTGGTAACAATCAATCAAACATGTCTTGGAGTTAATGGCTATGGGGAAAACCCCCAAAGCCGCTTTTAATAGAAATATAACAATGTTAATCATTAACCATTTGTTTAATAATAGCAATCCTAACTGGACCAGTAAAGGTGAGGGCAAACAAAACGCCCCATAAAAGATCTGATACAATAAAAATTCGAGGACAGGCGAGGGGAGGAGGCGGGCGTTTGGAGCTAACTGCACTAGTTGGACGTTGAGACCAAATGATAATGAATCGATGGCCGCATGGTCCTGAAATTCAGTCCGCCTCTTGCCCCTTATTGGCCAATTCCTAGATAAAATCTTAGATAAACTATATATGGGTAGTTACATAAGGTTAAGCTAAATAATAGTCTTTGCACATGGCAAAATTATCGTAACATAATACACAAGTTGCAACGTGACTTCCAGGCGTGACTTACATAATAGAGAAATTACATGTAACCATGGTAACCCGGCTTGAAACATAAAATCCTTTTTGTGCCAAATATTCAATTTATTTGAAATATTTTGTGAAATAAAATTGTATTGTATTGTAATGTATGTTATAAACAGCCCTATCACATGGCAGAAGCATTTCGCTTGTTTATATGTTACCATTTTCGGAATAGCAAAAGGCAGTGACAGAAAAACGACAGTTCCTTCCATTTGTAAATTCTTACCTTTATCTACCTGACAAACCACACCAGCAAGCCATTTATACGCACAATACGACGCAATTTTTTACCATACTTGGTGAGCACACTCTGCGATCGACTTTTTTTTACCAATGCATTGCACATCGTCTCTAACTTTGATCTACGAATATCGTAAAAAAAACATCTTCAAAGATTCAGTGAATCACGTATCATGATAAAATTACATGAATAACAGCTTGTCTCGCGCTTCTTTTACTTTCCCAGTCAAACAGATCATGCTTGCTTGGAATTGCTTATAGTTGCATTTGCTGGTACAGAAATCATTGTCAGCTTTAGTCATTATGGTTGGAAGTCACTTTTCCAGAGTGGTGATATTGTCGAGTGAAATTAAAGAAGGAATTTTGACAACCAGTGAGATGATTTATAAACTTACAAGGAGCGTGTATCTAGTGATGTGTGCACGTATATACTGCTGCTGCATGCAAGTGTCAGTACCTCTACGCAGAACTTTAACATCTGTTGTCAGTTTTTGATTAATATAATGCACATTGATCATGATGTTCCACTTTTTCAAGTTATCTTTGCATAGCCGTAAAAAAAACATTGCTACCATGCACCATTTCCCATTCGTTTAATTCAAAACACCTTAAAAAAACAGCTATGTCAGCTTTTTGAAAAGGGCTGAGATAAAAGTAATTACACGATCGCATAACGATCTCATCTTTGATAAACGCCAGAAGAATTTTTTTACGTGCAATACCAAGGCGCTATATTCCACCATCACTGTCTTCTGTTTTGTTTTATATTTACCATCCTAGCTGCAAGTTTCATAGTATAAAAGCATATTTAAAATGCTTAATACTAATAATTATTACTTTCAAATAGGTGCTTCGTTTCATCTACGCTTGATAAATTTAATGTGTTCCTTCTGTCTAGTCGTTCGCTGGCATAGGGATTTAGACAGAAGGATCACAAAGCTAGTGTTAGGCTTGGGAAGACCGAGACATTGCTAGCGCTGTCACAACATGTGCTATCCACAGATCATGAGATCTTTTGGGTGGGATGGAACAAAGAAAGTTGAAAATGAGAACTACCCTGCATACGAAGGAGATGAAAGGAGACATGATGTATTGCAAAAAAAATATGATTAAGAACTCTCTATTCTATGTAACAGAGACTCTGGCAGTAATCTTCCTGCTAATTACCTTCCACTAATTGAGGAAATATCAGAAACATGTTTTTGTGTGGAGCGCACGCGCTGTTGCGTGTTTATTTGTTTTGCTTTGTTTTGTTTTATTTTGTTTGTTTGTTTGTTTGTCTGTCTGTCTGTCTGTCTGTCTGTCTGTCTGTCTGTCTGTCTGTCTGTCTGTCTGTCTGTCTGTCTGTCTGTCTGTCTGTCTGTCTGTCTGTCTGTCTGTCTGTCTGTCTGTCTGTTTGTTTGTTTGTTTGTTTGTTTGTTTGTTTTTGCTTTTTTCATTTTGGGCTCAAGCTCCATCTATGCGCGATCTTACATATGTAACGTGACGGTGTACAAATTCTTGTAACGGACCGGCCGGAGATTGTAATTCTTTCAATTGCTGATGATGAGCCGAAGGCTCGAAAGCTTCGATTACAAGTTAAATTAATCAGACGTAGATGAAACGAGACCCCTTTTTGATATGAAGCCCACGTACTACAACATACTTGAATTATATATTTCCTTTATCTACCTGACAAACCACACCAGCAAGATATTTATACGTGTAACTAGACATTACATTCTACCATCCGTTGTGAGAACACTCTGCAATAGAGTTTTCTTTACCACTGCATCCCACACTATAGAGTAAATATTTTTGTTGTTTTATTTCCTTCTGTGCCAAATTCTCTTTTCAGCTGATTTGTAACCAAGCATTCGACAGACCAAAAAGATATAAAGATATTTAACAAATTGTGTTTTCCCTAAAACCTACCTATCTTGCACGTGGCACTAACGTCACGGCTATGGTAACACCAAGCACTTCCCCATCCATTATGACTACAGTTGGCAATGGACATTTCTGTACCAGTACAACGAAGGTTAACAAGCCATACTATGCCTTTGACAGGACTAAAGTTTGTGTGTTTGACAACTTGTACTCCAGGGTACCCAAGCATACGACAAACCACCTCAGCGTCGTTCTTGTCCCATCCAACATAACATACAGTACCCCTCACACCATGGTACCTGACGTCAAGTCGACCAGAATTGGGTGACGTTCCTCCAGCTAAACGAACTTGAACTGATGGAACAGCTGTATAATGAAAAAATGGTCAATGTCATTTTAATCATGGATATACAAATACTATACCTGGTTTTAGAACGCATTTATTATATAACTGTTTCTCTTGCTACAAATCTTCTACAAGTTTTCAATGAAACGAAGGCTACAATAATATCTAAGCTTGTTTGGATTTGTTTAGTAGAATCTATTAACAAAAAAAAAAAAAAAAATTGGATTAATGTTAATTCTTACCGTTATCTACCTGACAAACCACACCACCAAGATCTTTATACGAGCAACCAGGTGCATTCCACCATCCGTTGTGAGAACACTCTGCAATCGACTTTTCGTTACCACTGCATCCCACGTTGGACATGAGCATTTTTGTTGTTGTATCTCCTTCAATAGTAATAATTCGATTCACGGCTGCTTTGTAACCAAGCATTCGACAGATCACGTTAGCATCGTTTAGATCCCAGGTATACCTACGATTGGCATAGTCATAATCACAGACTGCTCCCCAGGTCCCTTGGTACTGAATTTCCACTTGACCAACGTGACTTACATTAGTTCCCACCAGACGAACTTTAATCACTTTTTCCGCTGAAAATCAAACATTGAAGAAGTTTCTTAGTTTCCATCAGCTTTTTTGTTGTTGTCTATCCTTCAATAAGAATAATTCGATTCACGGCTGCTTTGTAAACAAGCATCAGACAGATGTAGTAGACAGATCACGTGAGGATCGTTTAGATTTCGGTAGTAATAATAGTAGTATAATAACAGACTGCTACCCAAGTCCCTTTGTACTGAATTTCCACACCAGACCAACTTGAACGAGTTTTTTTTTTCTTTTTTCTTTTTCTTTTTCTTTTTTCTTTTTCTTTTTCTTTTTCGTTTTTCTTTTTCTTTTTTTTTTTGACATTTTCGGATTATCACTATCATTTACAGAGTGGAAATACGGAGTCCAATTTGAACTTCTGGACTGACTAAACTTGTGTTCACGTGGAAACACTTTAGCGTTTTCACGTGGATGAGAAGCTGGGGAGTCCAGAACATTTTTCATTCGATGTATATGTTGCTTGAAATTATCTAAGATTACAGATCGTCCTAATAGTGTACGTAGCACAGATGCATAAAAAGATGATAGACTGCTTACTTTTGACAAAATGTTTTTTGTTTGTTTTTGTGCAACCGAGCTTGACGAGCGGTCTAGCAAAGTTGTCTCTGTAAAAAAAACTCTTTATACAACGCTATTTTGACCATAAAGTCTTAATTTAGCTAATTGCTGCGAACGCAATAAAGTCAATTTCATGGACGAGCTAGCGATGTCGGAATTTTAGCGCCTGCAATGTACGTAATCAGCTACACCAAGTACTTACCCTGATGAATGCGCCATAAGCCACATGGTCGTTCTCTTCGTGCTTTCCCTGATATACGAAGGTGATGAGTTTGAACATAGTTAATCCACTAACGATGATTTGAAAGTTTATCATGTTTAATGCGACTCTATTTACTCGAGGAAGTATTATCGAGGTGATAGTCGTTTTAGCGACATTTCTAGAGGAAGACATGAGTGTGCTTTTATGAAGTCTTCTCAACTTTGTTATGTGCTAATTCTTGTGATATTTCGACTTGAAAACAGAGACTGTAGATCGTGGTCTGATCGAAAGGGATGGTATGTTCTTGAAAGCATTTGAAGTAGGCTCCATACCTGATGCAGAGACGATTTCACTCAATTCGTGTTCTTTGGTTTAATATGATACAGGATGAATCGCCCGACGAGGCAAACAATCGAAATATATCGCCCGACGAGGCAAACAATCAAAATAAATCGCCTGACGAGGCAAAAAACGAGAGGAAAAAAAATATATATACAATTACAATAATGTTTAAATTACAATTATTGTTTACATGTTATTGATTATAATAAACTGTACATATACGTTCTCAGTCATGTTGTTTGTTTTGTCATTACAAGATATCAATTAAACTCATGACAAGTAGATGAGCTTGGCGTTGGTGCTTGGGTGGGAGGTGCCTCGCAACTCGGTGGTCAGCGGTCACCATGGCAACCCTGTCACCTCCCCCTCCCCCCAGCACCGTCACACGAGGGTCTCAATGGGGGGGGGGGGTATCAGTCACGACTCACGCTTAAAAAATCGCTTTTTCACGACTCACGGTTAATTTTTCCGAATCACGGTTAACTTAGGCGTTTTGAAGAATTTCCGATATAGCATGAAGAAAAAATTCGTTTTGAATTGAACTGCTGAGACGCCTGGACAAAGACCACCAAGAGTGACATAGTGAGCGCCTAGCTGACGCCTAGTCAACTCGCCCAGGAAGATCAGGCAACGCTCAAATGTTATAGGTCTCACGCCCCAGCGCCACAGGAAAGTTCACCTAGACTTTAGATCACTTAAGGTTTGTAGTATTACAGTGCCTCTAAGTTCTGGATAAGACCATCCAATCAGATAAGCTACCAAGATGTTCACCATCAGATATGACATTGATGTGGCAATAATGATAGTCATCTTCATACATGGAGTCTGCAAGTGATGCCATATTGCAACTGAAAGAATAATTAAACTGACAGCCAGTAGTGAATTCTAAAAGGCAGGACACAAGTAGAAAAACTACCAATACTTTACACTGACCAAACCATTGCTCAGTATTATATTATAAACAATTTGTAATGGTCAATGAGGACATAGATATAATAATAATAATAATAATAATAAGTTTAATTTCAACATTTCTCGCATATAAATATAAATATAAATAAATAATATAATATAAATATGACATAAACATTACTATAAAAGGATCACAATGACCATTATAATGATGATGATGATAATTGACACAGCTAGCAAAAAGACCAGGCATAATGCATATTAACAATGAAAATCATAACAAAACTAATGATAGTGATGATAAAATTTTTAATTGAATTTGTATCCCAATCAACTAAACACAGTGGGTTTATTAACCTAAGCATAATCTTGACCATACCCCATGAGCATATTTGCCTTGCCTTGGAATGACTATACCCCTTGACCATACCCCTAAGGATAACCTTGACCATACCCCATGAGAAACATACAGTTCAACTCCAATGCAACTTTACAGCTAGCAGTGTGGGGATGGTGGGACAGGGGAGATGGAACCTTAAGGCTGTAGCTCTCACAATAATGATGATGCAAATGTTAAAATACACTCATTAAGCGAATACTATGATGCGAGCAAACAATATTACCAGCAACAGTAACAATGATAAAATGAAGGGCTCCCCATGAAAATGACCCAAGTGGCTTCCTGACTTATGTCCTAGCCGAGGTAATTTTTACAGCATATGGTTAAATATACCGTGTTATGCCGTTGAAAAAATAGCATCCAAAAAGTTACCTAGGCTGCTCTCACATGGAACCCTTCAAATATGTTATCATGCAACCCCAATGCAATTACAACCGGGCTAACTGGGAAGTAACCATGCAAAAGTAGCTTAGGAACTTGTCAGACAAAACTAAACCATGCACTAGTTTCCTATATTAGACCATCCCCAGACCAGAACAGTTGCCATGATACCAACCCAGATATGGGTACATGACCATGAGCCTTCATAAATCAACTGCTCAAGCCTAAACATGGGACAAGAAACTGCATAAAAACACATACTTTAGGTTAATGACTATATCTGCAACAGTTTAAGACCATACTAATAATTAAACTGTAACAACTTTACTACAATAGTCAAAAGATAGTGACCGTACTACAACAGTCAGCAGTAAAGACTGTACCTACAACATTCAACAGCTATAATGACTGTACTACAACAGTCAGCAGTAATGACTACTGTACTACAACAGTCAAGAGCTCTAATGACTACATTACAACAGTCAGCAGTAATGACTGTACTACAACAGATAACATAAATCATAGTTGTGTGTATTGGGACACCTGTTTAAACCAAACTTGACAATGAATGAAAGTGATTTAAAGTAATACATAACTGAACAGGTAGAACAGAACCAAATGTTGTAAAGGGGGGCTGGATGCCTAGCCATTTAGTTACCCCTGCGTGCACATTGCATGTTCAGTCTTCAAATCGCAACAGGATTTTTTTTTTTTTGAACACATAATACATTATCCTGTTGAATAATTTATGAGTTTACATTCCCCTTGTAATTGCTTGTTTTCAATCAGCTGATAAAAGTCCCTGGATCTCTCTATCAAGCTTCAAATGACAGGCAAATATTGCCATCTATGTGCTCTCAACCATGCAGTATTCTATTGAAAATTTTTACATTCAGCTGAGAAAAATTGTTCACGAGAACGGACAGGACGTCCATTGCAGACAGGCAATAATTAAGTCTATTAATTACCTTTCTACAAAACTAGTTCAGGAAATCAAAACCATTGTTAAAATAGTATAGAGAGGTACAAAGGCTCGAATTACAAAGGACGAATGAAGCCGTCAAGCATGAATAGCTCTAACAAGTAAATGGCCCTCATGTCGTAAACAACAATTAAGTTATCAAATTCTATAAAATTCACGAAGAAACTAGATTTTAAAACAAATTACTCTCAACTGAAAACACGTGGTGCACGCCTGAAATGAACCGTCGGAATCAAATAAAGACCTTCGCGAAAGACGGTATAAATCAGGTGTCGTATTACAGACTTACCAAAGACTGCAAATGTCCCAGGAAAGAGCAAATGTTACTCGATCGTCCAAGCGTGTCGATTCTTGCCTCTCACCATTCATGTCCTCCATTCTTGTAGCACAGGCCAACATCTCGAAGGTAAATGCCGTCTGGTCCCAATAAGTTCCAATTCTTGTCCTCTATTCTTGTAGCTCAGGCCAACATCTCGAAGGTGTACCGTGTAGTCCATTCATTACCTGTTGATTACCGAAAAAGACTGAAGAAGGATAGTTTATAAGCAAAAATGAACGGCGAGGAAAAACTGTCTGACACGGAGGTCGACGCTTGATTTCCCTCACCATTCTATAAAAACGAGTGGAATACACCACTCAAAGACTGTAATACAACAGTCAAACTGCCTCAAGGAAATACATCCTTATACAAGGCAAGCAAGTGGAATACACCACCAAACGACTGTAATACAACAGTCAAACTGCCTTAAGGAAATACATCCTTATACAAGGCAAGCAAGTGGAATACACCACCAAACGACGACTGTAATACAACAGTCAAATTGCCTAAAGGAAATACATCCTTATACAAGGCAAACAAGGTGGAATACACCACCAAAAGACTGCAATACAACAGTCATAAACTGCCCAAAAGGAAATACATCCTTATACAGGGCAAAAGAAAATGGATTAGAGCGGTTTTCGTTATGAGTGGGTAGACCGTAACCGTGTCAGTACCGCAAGAAATGTCTTTAGGTTAAGACCACTTCACGCTGTCAGCCGCCATTTTGAATTGGGACAAACACGCCAGAATTATTAGAAATCCCCATCACTTTGACTTCCCGTAACTCCGCTCTTTTCTGATGGATTTTCGAAATTTAAACTTTAATAAACAGCAGCTATGGACACCAGTTGTAGGAGTGAAAATAAAAGCAATGCAAGTGTTTTAACTAAGTTTTTTGAGACGCCCTGTTTTTCACGAATGGTTCTAATAATTTCGAAAATTCGCGCGCCGAAGAGCGCCGAATGTTTTATTTGGAAAACAAAAATTCTTTTCTCTAAAAAATAGCTTTCTTATTTTCATTACAGTAAGAGACCTAAAAAAGATCGACCCTACCTTTTCAAAAAGTGCAAAATTTCGAAAATCCATCAAAAAAGAGCGGAGTTACTGGAAGTCAAAGTGATGGATATACAAATACTATACCTGGTTTTAGAACACATTTATTAGAACTGTTTCTCCTGGTAAAAATCTTATAAAAGTTGTCAATCACAAAAAGGCTATAGTATTCAAGCTTGCTTAGTTTTGTTTACGATTAGAATCTATAATCAACCATAAAACTATATTGGATTAATGCTTATTCTTACCTTGATCTACCTGACAAACCACACCAGCAAAATCTTTATACGTGCAACTAGAGTGTACACTCCACCATCCGTTGTGACGACACTCTGTAATCGACTTTTCGTTACCAGTGCATCCCACATTGTACATGAGCATTTTTGTTGTTGTCTTTCCTTCAATGCTGATAATTCGATTTACAGCTGATTTGTAACCAAGCATTCGACAGATCACGTTAGCATCTTTTAGATCCCAGGTAACCCTGTGATTGACAAAGTCATAAACACAAACTGCTCCCCAGGTCCCTTGGTACTGGATTTCCACTTGACCAACATGACTTACATTGGTTCCCACCAGACGAACTTTAATCGCTTTTTCCGCTAAAAATCAAACATTGAAGAAGTTTCTTAGTTTATGTTCTTGGAAAATGTCGTCGTACTGACTTTTACTTTAGTTGTAATTTTTTGTTTGTTTTTGTATTTTTGTTGTTGTTTGTTTATTTTGTTTGATTTTTGATTTTTAAACTCATATCAGATTGTCTTCTGTTTTGTTTTATATGCCACCACACACCATTGTACCTGACTTCAAGTCCCGGGGGGGGGGGGGGACTCCGATCGTACGTAAATGGACGGGAATGGTCGTCGTACCTTTTAGGGGTCAAAATCTGCAAGCTGGTACCTTTTAGGGTGTCTCAGACTTAGGTGGACTACCAGAGACATAGCTGGTACCTTTTAAGGACTGTTTTGGGGTAGATAAACTACCTAAAATAAGCATAAAAGGGACGATTTCGATGATCTGAATTGAATCTTCAAAGCACATTGATAACAATGTGTTTCATTACTTTAATTCTTTTGTATTGTTTTTGAATTGGTACCTTTTAGGTTGCCACTCCCATTCAGGAACCTTTTAGGTGTCATTTTCAAAATTTCCGACGAGCATCCCCGTCCTCTTATATATAGGAGTCCCCCCCCCCCCCCCCCCCCCGGCTTCAAGTCCACCAAAATTGGGTGATGTTCCTCCAGCTACAACAACAACAACAACAACAACAACAACAACAACAACAATATTTTACACTCAATTAAATATAATATTTTGTTTACACAAATATAATATATATAATATATTAATTACAAATAATCGAATAAATATAGAAAAAGAGAAATATAAATATAATGATTAAATTGAGGTTTAGTGCCTTGGGGCTAAGTTAACATAAACGTTTTCTAGTTAACCCCTAGTTGTATTTAAGGTGGCCCGTACCTATTGATTTGTTTGTTGGGCATGAATTTCAATCGCGTCCTTTTACATCAAATCCTTGTCCGATTTCTGAGAAATTTGCAGCCATTTGTCTACAAGCCTTGAAATTTGTACCGGTAATTATTTTTCTGCGAATTAGATCAAGGAATTCGAGATATCAGACGATTTTTAAAAATGGCTTTTTGAGAAAAAATTGGTCATAAATCCAAAATTCCAAGGTGAATTTTTTTCCTATTTCGCCAATCAAGTATAAAGGCATAGAGGACTACATACAACATGTATCGTGCCAATTGGTGCCTTAGAAGTTGCGATACAAAATTTGTGCTGCCTATTACGACGCAAAATTATGCAGTCAAAACTACCGCCAAAATCTCAACAAAATTTCAAAAACAGCGAGAACTATATCTGCTATAAGAAAAACAAATATACCTATTGTAACTTGTAAACAAAATTTGGAGAGATGAGATGCTAAACGCCAATGTTATCCTCAAGCAAACTTGGGGAGTAATTTTTGTGACCACGAGGTGAGCGTTGCGAATTTGTATTTCTTCGACTTCTACAAATTCTGTCGAATTGTTTTGTGAAATTTTCTTGGTATGGGATAGAACAAGATGTTAACATACCTGTTGCCAGTGTCGTTGTGTTTGCTGCACTAGGTATAATTCATTAAGGTAAAGCCCTCACGGTTTGTTAATTTATTCAAAACAACACCTTACTATCTGCAGCAAAATTCCACACGGGATTTAGACTCAGAAGCAATTGTATTCAGAGAACTGCTGTCTTTATTCCCAAAAGTCTGGATCCCGTGCGGAATTATGCAACAGATAGTAAGGTGTCGTTTTGAATAAATTAACAAACCGTGAGGGCTTTACCTTGGCAGCTCAAACATCGACTCGATGAAGTTGCTTACTTTTGAAGCTTACTGAATTATACCTAGTGCAGCAAACACAACGACACTTGGCAACAGGTATGTTAACATCTTGTTTTATCCCATACCAAGAAAATTTCACAAAACAATTCGACAGAATTTGTAGAAGTCGAAGAAATACAAATTCGCAACGCTCACCTCGTGGTCACAAAAAATACTCCCCAAGTTTGCTTGAGGAGAACATTGGCGTTTAGCTTCTCATCTCTCCAAATTTTGTTTACAAGTTACAATAGGTTTTGTCTTTCTTATAGCAGATATAGTTCTCGCTGTTTTTGAAATTTTGTTGAGATTTTGGCGGTAGTTTTGACTGCATAATTTTGCGTCGTAATAGGCAGCACAAATTTTGTATCGCAACTTCTAAGGCACTAATTGGCACGATACATGTTGTATGTAGTCCTCTATGCCTTTATACTTGATTGGCGAAATAGGAAAAAAAATTCACCTTGGAATTTTGGATTTATGACCAATTTTTTCTCAAAAAGCCATTTTTAAAAATCGTCTGATATCTCGAATTCCTTGATCTAATTCGCAGAAAAACAAATACCGGTACAAATTTCAAGGCTTGTAGACAAATGGCTGCACATTTCTCAGAAATCGGACAAGGATTTGATGTAAAAGGACGCGATTGAAATTCATGTCCAACAAAGAAATCAATAGGTACGGGCCACCTTAATATAATCATACACGGTAAAATCTATCGAAGTGACATGGATTGGAGCCTGACATTGATATTTATAGACTGAATTGTATTTTTTTTACAATTGATTAAGTAAAAGAAACTGTTTTACTCTTTTTGAAACAAATTTATTAGAATATTTGATGTCTTGGGGAAGTTTTTTCCATATTTGTGTTGTAATAAAAGAAATAGTTTTTTGACCAAAGTTAGTCCTTGCGGAGGGAATTTGAAGATTCTCATTACCTGAGTATCTAGTACGATAAGGATGAACATTCTTGGCAAAGCAGAACCAGTTATTTAATTAATTGTTCTGGAAGCTGACCTAATTTCCAAAGAAAGAAGAATTTGATAATACTAAGCTGGAAGACATTTTCAACAGTTAAAATATCCAGCAGGTTGAGCAAAGGCAAAGCACTGTCTGTTTCTTTTCCATAAAGTCTAGCAAAGAAGATTAACCTAATCACGTAAACGAACTTGAACTGGAACAGCTATAGATAAAAAATCAATTAAATGACTAGTGAATATGGAAATATATTCCTACAAAAAAAATTGACAAGACACCGTTATTATTTGTCGACGAGTGAAAAAAAATCTTCAATAAAGTTTTCAATGAAAAGAAGTTATAGCTAGCCGCGTCGCATACGAAAAAAATTATCTGTAGCGCATGCAAAGGCAAGAATGTGACAAGATGGAAGAGTACTTGGTTTTCATTGTGTTGAGAATAAAGTAAAAAAAAATCAAGCTACGCCTCGTGCCACTCTTACGTTTGTTAATCGTTCTTTATATTTTCTCAAGTGCGTCTACAACGCCATATGGGCGCGCGGCTTCCTGTTGCCTAATATAATTGATAAATATCTTGCTGGTGTCAATGTCATGTAAATAATAAAGGTAGAAATGAATAACGGTAAAAATGTAATTTATTTCATTCTTTAAACAGAATTCATCATCAATAAAACCAGGTCAGCATGCATATATTATGGCTTTTTTTATTGAAAGAAATTGAAATATTTTGAGAGGAGAAAAGGTTGCCGTAATTTTTTTTCCTGCTGTTATCTATTTATTTATTTATTTATTTATTTATTTATTTTTTTTTTGCAATCAAGGTATAATTTTTGCTTATGAATGATTAGAGGCTATTGAAATATTGAAATATCATTCTAATCCTCACTAATTATTCACGAGGTAGCCAGCCAATTAGATACTCTGATTTTGACTTCGTTACGATACTTGAAACCTGGGAAAGTCCTCCTAAGCAGTAACTGGAAATCTGTTCCAGTGTCCGACGGACTTGAACAAATTTCAACTCCAAGGACACTGGAACAGTGAAGTGAAGTGAAGTGAAGTGAAGTGAAGTGAAGTGAAGTAAATTGAAGTATGTATTTTTCTATGTAATTTTTACTTTGGTCACATTAAGAAGTATTAGCTCTTAAACTGAAATCCAATAATTTGTCTAATTTTAACTTTTAATGTATTATATAGCGTTTCAAATTTTTTCATGAAGCTACCGAGACTCGAACCCCGAACCTCTAATCTAGCCTAACTCTCTTCTCCCTTTCCTAAACCACTAACCCACAAACGAATTCGTAAAGCAGAACTGAGTTTTTGCAAGTTTTACAATGAGCAATTCATTTGTTTGCCGTATGCTTGGGTGGAGTATAAGTTGCAACGTTGGTTGTACTGGTAAAGAAACGTCCATTGCCAGCTGTAGTCATAGTGGATGGGGATGTTGCAGTACGCATAGTAGTGATTTTGGTGTCGCATGCAAGATGGGTAGGTTCTAAAGAAAGCAAGGCTTACTAATTATTTGCACATCTCCATTTCGTTCATCAACCTACCATTACCATAAACAGTACAGGCAAGTTCTTCAACCCATATTATGCCTTTGCGACAGGACTAAACTTTGAGTGAAGGGTAGCTTTCTTACTTTCCCAGTTATCATCACACACAGTACCCCACACACCATGGTATCTGACTTCAAATCGACCAGAATTCGTTCCTTCATTTAAACGAACTTGGACCTGCGGCAGAGCAAATATCATTTTCTAGATCACAGAAATAAGAAAAGTTCATATAATACAACTGTTGCTCCAATTTGGAAAACTTTTACAAGTTTTCAATGAAAAGAATAAACAAGTAAGCAGTTTGCTTCCATTTGTTTGTGTTGAGAATTCATTAACAACAGTACGTAAAACGATATTTGATTAATGTTGTTAAATCTTACCTTTATCTACCTGACAAACCACACCAGCAAGATTTTTATACGAGCAACTAGAGTGTACATTCCACCATCCGTTGTGAGAACACTCTGCAATCGACGTTTCCTTACCACTGCATCCCACATTGTACATGAGCATTTTTGTTGTTGTCTTTCCTTCAATGCTGATAATTCGATTCACAGCTGCTTTGTAACCAAGCATTCGACAGATCACGTGATCATCGTTTAGATCCCAGTAACCCCAGCCACCAGCACAGACTGCTCCCCAGGTCCCTTTGTACTGGATTTCCATGGCCACTTGACCAACATGGCTTACATTAGTTTCCACCAGACCAACTTTAATCGCTTTTTCTGAAAACAGATATTGTCAGATAATAAAGTAGCTTTTATCATATATTTCTTGGAATTTAATTTGTAATTATAGATCGCTGTTATTTTAGATCGTCAAGTATGCTCACATCAGTCTACATGCTCTGCCTTTTACTGATAGGCGAACTTAAACAATGTTGCCCTTTCTGCAATACAGAAAAGAAGTTTCCTTTATGGAATGCTCTTTCAATGACTAAAGATTCATTAATTAAACAATTATAGAGTCGCATCTATTCACAATGCTTGGTCCGATTATTCGAAAGACCAGAATAGTCAGCAAGGAAGTTGAAAATATAAAGTGCTTTTTGAATAACTAATGATTCATCACCAACAAAGGTTTATCAACAACGTTGAAACGTGTGCTGATCAGTACTTCACACCATAAAGCTATTAGAGGTATGCGTGCTATTTGAGTAGCTCAGTAATATTGAATACATGGAATTTATTTATTTCCAATAAGTGTTTGTAGGATGCAAACATGTGAAATATATGTATAGTAAACCTCTTTTTGGCCTGTCAGAATATTTCACTTAAAAAACTCATTAATAATTCATAAGGCAAAGACAATGAAAATCGCCACCGTGACGAGTGTCTTTATATCTGATAAAGATTCGGCCTAATTTACATCAACTTTAACCTCGATTTTCTCCAAGATAAATGAAGATATTATTTATTTTCTTTTAGAGAACAACTCTAATATGTGTTGGAGTTTTTTAAGCCGTATAAAGAACTCGAGATAAAAATATCGATATACGTACATGCATCAAATTTGTCGGAGCAAATTCTGAAAATCTTCTATGAAATTAACTGGCAAGTACTAAGCATACTTTTTTTCCTTTACTATAAGATGAATTATAACAAACTGAAACTTACTGTGAGAAATTTTAGATACTCGAAGCCTCGAACTTGTGTTTTCAGGCTTGATTTAAAAAAAATGTTATTTACAAGTATTTAAGTTGGTCATGAAACACAGAATAATTGCACAATGATTATCAGCGCTTGGTATTTTGATGCTCTGTGTTCCGTAAAGTAACTAAAGATGTCAAATAGTGGGGTTTTGAAACGCAGGGAAATTGTTGTATAAAGAAAAAAAGTACCGTCAGTGAGTTTCTATAACTAATCAGTATTCTTTATATAAATCATTAGTATGCTTTGTATAAGGAATACTAAATATCCGATAAAACACTCTCTCTCTCGTTCTTTATACTATACATACAACTAAAGTAGTAACAGCTGACACTTCGCACATGCCCCACAGTATTGCAACAGCTTGTAGGTTTCTGCGGTACGTTTGTCGCTTGTTCCACTGCTGATTAGCAATAAGTGTACAAAGGAAGCTACTGAGGTCAACATGAAACACGTTGGGAAGCTTAAAAAATATGTAAAATGGGTGTATTGACGTTTGTATAGAACTGTGGACATTAAAGCCGAAATAAAGTAAATTGGTTCGTGCACTTAAAGTATAGGTTAGGCTGCGCATTCTACAGTACCTAAGAGCACTCGGAAGTGTAATGACAGACTGCATATTTGCAACACAAAGTTTCTCGTTTTTATATAGGTTATCATAAGCCACATGTAGCTGTAGAAAAATCTTGTTTTTTTTTAATGTTGACATTTCTATATAGCAAATGGTAGTGAACGGTAAATGCAGTCTCTTCTTGTTGTAAAGTAAGTTAGCACCTTTATTACATTTATAACGAGAATTATATGCAGTAAACCTCATAAATATAATTCTATATTTTATATTTTCACATGCGAAAAAGTTATATGTCCAATCAGCGTCGTTTATAGCACTGTTCATATGTGAGATATACAACCAATCAGAATGAGCTTTTATCATGTAATTCCAAAAGTCACAGTACAGAAATATAATTACCATAGCTGGAAAGAGCACATCAAAATTAGTAAAACTGTGAAGTTTGAATGAAGTAACTTTCAAACTCACGAAGATATGAATTTTCAAAAATCGAAATTTTGTATGAAAACATTCGCTGGTAGGCAAGAGATGCCTACCAGCAAAGGTTTTCTTACAAATTCACACTTTTCAAAAATTCATATTCTCGCAAGTTTTGGATTTAATTCCTTCAAACTTTACTGTCTTGCTAATTTTAACATGGTATTTCCAGCTATGGTAATTCTTTTTCTGTTTTACGAATTTAAAAGTACCTGATAAAAGCTCATTATGGATGGAGATTCCAAACCAATCAGGAAACGTGAAAATCACTTGATTGGCTTCCGGCCAAAGAATGTTGTTTTTGATTGCTTACAGTAGAAGTCATGAATGGCCGACTGCTTAGGACTGCAAATTGGCTTTTTTCAGGTTCTTACTTTTACTTTCTTAATGCCTTAATGCCTCTTAGTATATGAGTTGAGAAAATGCCTTTACAAAGCACTATATTTGAATTTTTTTACAAGTAAAACACTTTCCTTGATATTATTTCTTTTTATTCACGAAAACTACAGGATCAAATATATGTCAATTCGATCAATCTTTTTTAAGCAAAATTTAAAACTTTAAAACTTTAAAACTTTAATTCTTTATTATTGTTTTGAATTGGTACCTTTTAGGGGTAGAAATAAATTGTTGCCACTCCTACTCAGGTACCTTTTAGGGGTCATTTTCAAAATTTCCGACGAGCATCCCCGTCCTCTTATATATAGGAGCCCCCCCCCCCCGGGTTCATATTTAAAAAGTATAACTGATTTTTTGGTTTGTTGGTTGGTTGGTTTTTGTTTGCTTGTTTATTTGTTGCTTTGCTTTTCTGTATTCCTTGGTTGGTTGTTTGCTTGTTTAATTGGTTGGTTGGTTAGTTGGTTGGATGGTTGTTTGGTTGGTTGGTTGGTTGGTTGATTGGTTAGTTGGTTGGCTGCTTGTGTAATTGTTGCGCGTTGTTGTTGCTGTTGCGTTTGAAAAAAAAATAATCTTCATATTGTCACTTTCTGTTACACAACAACATATTCCATGGAGGTTGGAGATTACAGCTTTCGACCTTCTAGACACTTGAAAAGACGATTTTGATTCGTCTGTTTATGGACCTTGTTATACAGATGATGGATATATTTCCAGGGAATTATTGACTACAGCGAGCTGGATAATTCTTGCGGTCTCGATTATCACTTTTGTCAATGCTTGCCATGTATTTTTGAAAAAGCGTTTGAAAAGGTCTGTCTTCCTTTTTCGTACAGTATTTTTTTCTGCGGAAAGAGATTTGTGCGAGCAACCAAAACCTACATTCCACCATCCCATGTGAGAACATTCTGCAATCGACTTTTTCTTTACCACTGCATCCCAAATAATACATAATCATTTTTGTTTCTCCTTCAACGTTGCGAATGTAATCTTTAGCTGCTTTGTAACCAAGCATTCAACAGATCACGTGAGCATCGTTTTTATCCGTTTGGGCATCGTTTGTACTAGCTAGATTCTACTTCACCAACATGACTGACTTACATTATTTCCAACCAAACGAACTTGATCGCTCTTTCCTCTGAACAACACTGTCAGATATAAAAAAAAACCTAAAAAAAACTAAAAACCTAAAAACGCCGCAAAAGTGGCATTTTGTAGGGACAATTCCCTCTGTATCTTCACAATACGTTTAAATAGGCCCCTTGCAGCAAGTCGGAATGCAGCTCAATTTGGAGGGCAAGACAAAAGAATCTCAACTCCAGAGAACCAGAAACCTATTGTCTTGCCCTCCAAATTCAGCTGAATTCCGACGTGCTGCAAGGGGCCTATTAATATCTTTCTGGGGATAAAACTTATCTGTCTTAGGCATGAATTCAAGCTGAACTCTCCTTGGTAGTACATAGGAGGGGCCAAAATTCAGCGGAGAAGTATTTTGCAAACACGAAACAGAATGCTAAGCAGTGGTTTTGCCGGCCTAGTAAAGTTTCACATTTTCACTGAGGACAAAATGAGTGAATATCTGCTGTGCCTCAATAAAGCTGTACTAGTACTTAACTTGATGTGAATTACTTTGTTACTTCAATCCGTCATGGACTTCTTTCCTCTTTTCTTTTGGGTTTTTTGAAGCATAATCAATAAAAAGATCAACAGTGCAAGCCAGTCCAACCGATGTACTGCTTACTGTAAATTGAGGAGCAGCGACTACAAAAGTAAGACAAGCAACAAGCTGTTATTATGTTATGTGATTCACTGAAATCCTGACCATGGTATGTTAGAGGTATTTGTAGGTTGAAGGAACAACTAGAAGATATGAAAATAATCAATAAATCATGTTTCTTTAGAGCTTACCCATCTTGCAGGTGAGACCAACATCACTGCTATGGTGACAGCCTGCATTTCCCCATCCACTATGACCACAGCTGGCAATGGACATTTCTGTACCAGAACAACTAATACCATAGAACCATATTATGCCTTTGACAGGACTAAAGTTTGTTTGTTTAATAATTTGTACTCCAGGGTATCCAAGCATACGACAAACCACCTCCGCGTCGTTCTTGTCCCATCCACTATTACATAAAGTACCCCACGCACCATGGTACCTGACTTCAACTCGACCTGAATTGGGTGACGTTCCACCAGCCAAATGAACTTGGACTGATGGAGGAGCTACACAATAAAACCGGTTAGTGTACGTATTACCTTGTTTAATGGCTGCACAAATTATAATAATTAAAATCAAGCTTAAAAATGGCAAAAATCGTAATCCGTTAGACAAAACTAACTAGAAGTCCTTGATCCTTTACACATATAAACTAATTGTGGGCACAAACATCTTTACAGAAAGTACACTTGTTTTCTTCTAAGCTCTGTTTATAAAACCTTAGCAATTAATTAACTTGACAGTTTAACATGTTTAAGGTTGGTGCCTACTATTGTCCGCGCGCACTGCTTTCTGCGCATGCAAAAACACTGAATTTTTGTCGGTAAAGCAATCGTAAAAGCAAGGCCTTTTTACGACTTTTTGAAAAAATAAACTTACAGAATTAAAGGAAAACCATTTAGCCTCTCCTGTGTTTGAATGAAATTCACAGTTGATAAATAGAACCCGAGTTACAACGCCTGTTTTGACTATCATTTCTACCAGAAACGATCTGTTTTCGCCGCCATCTTGAAAATTTCCCACAATGCATTGTAATTCGCTCTACTTTCCGGGGAGGGCTAGGGAATTTTTGATCATTTTCGCGAATTCTGATCAGTTTTCGCGCGTTTATCGGCAAATAACTTTCTAAATCGCACGGATACCCCTATTTTTTATTTCTGTAAATTGTAAAGTGGAGATTAACCTACTTTTTTAAAATACTTTTATGAATTTAAAATTGAAACTTGATTGCAAAAATTGGACTTTTCATTTGGCGGTCATGAACAAAAACAGGTCTAAAACTAGTAAAAAGTCATTGAAAAAAATTGTTATTCTGGTTTTTCATATTTCGTATGGCATTGACAAGTAAGAGAATTGTGTTGTGAACGTTTTAGTAAAAAAAGTTTGACATTTTTTCAAAATATGGGGTATTTATGATTTTTTCTTTGGGCCTCTAGAATAGGCAGATTTTGCAACATTTGATGGCGTGTAACTCATTAATATGCACGGTGACCCCCAATTTTTTCCTTGGATTCTAGCTCCCTATGATGGGTTCTTTAATACCCTTGTGGTTTTTGGCCAAAAAAATTACCTTCCCATTAGTAGGCACCAACCTTAAGGGGAAAATGTGTTAGTCTTAATTTGCGAGACGTTGTTGTTGCTGTTGTTCTGGTCGTGGTTGCTGTTGTTTGTAATTTTGCATCTGCTGCTGTTGTTGTTGTTGCTGCTGCTGCTGATGTCCCGCGGCGTCGTCGTCACTGTTGCTGCTTTAAAACTGCTTACGACTGACCGTGCATACCGTATTTAGTCGTTTTATCGCCGTGGCGCTTATCTAAGTATTTGGGTTTCTGATACGACGATTATTCAGGGGCTGCGCTAATTCGTTGGCTGCGTTTATTAAGAAATAATAAGGCTCATAAATGATTAAATAAGTGAAGAAAATGTTAACACCACCATAAACGTGCTTCAGATATATTTTTACTATATTGGATTGATGATAATTCTTACCTTTATCTACTTGACAAACCACACCAGCAAGTCGTTTATACGTGCACCAAGAATTTACATTCCACCATCCATAGTGAAAGCATACCACATTACATTGTACATGAGCATTTTTGTTATTGTCTCTCCTTCAACACTGCTTCAATGTCATAAATTCGATTTACAGCTGCTTTGTAACCAAGCATTCGACAGATCACATGAGAATCCTTTATATCCCAGTAATAATGGCAAACTGCTCCCCAAGTCCCTTTGTACGGTAACTACTTGGTGTAGGCAGTCATATAATGGTTGTTCAATGTTCTCTATTTCACTATACTTTTACACTACTTTGGTGGTGATTACCCTACATTACCGGTGATTGCTCTACCTTACTAGTGATTACCACTGCATCCCACATTAGACATAAGTATTTTTGTTGTTGTCTCTCCTTCAATGTCCAAAATAGGATTTTCAGCTGCCTTGTAACCAAGCATTCGGCAGATAACGCGAGCATCGTTTACATCCCACCAATTGCCAGAGTAACCATGACAGACCGCTCCCCAGGTCCCTTTGTACTGGATTTCCACTTGACCAACATGGCTTACATTAGTTCCCACCAGACGAATTTTAAGCGCTCTTTCCTCTGATCACAAACGTTGTTGTAAAACAAATCAGCACATGTATGGCAGTGCCAGTCACTGAGAAAGATTTCATTTGTTGATATTTTATGAGACCTACCTTAAGGTCAATTACAATTTTGAGCAACAAAATCTGTCGACTCAATAGGTGACTCAATAGAAATTCAGGAGACATTCAGCCTTGACAAACTTTTGGTCACAACTTTTTAGGATCGCCTTCAATTTCAATAGCTTTTTAGGATCTTTTACTCCAATTATCCAGCTACACATTGGCCTTAAGCGATTTTGTTGAAGAGAACTATTTTTGGAGTAATTTCAACAAAACCTGACCCCACTGTTTAGAAATAATTAACCCGCTCTAAATCAAAATTTTGTTGGTATAAATGAATGAAACACAGGGAATCAAGCTACAACGAATCAAACTTCAAGCTGAGTGAGTTTCACCAAAATCGTCGGAATAGAAATGCGAGAACGATTGTCCGCCAAAAGTGTACCCTAAAAGTGCTCTGAAATCATCATGAATTTTAAGGCACCCCTTGTACTCTGAGAATAACAACCACGAACCTCAAATGACAACCAAAAGGTAACTTAATGTCTGCCTAATAAAAGTGTAAAACTGATTGCCCACAGGGCAAGCCGTTAAAAAATATAAGCAATGTTTATAATGTTTATAAAACACTGAAAATGGTCAAAACGTTTGAACGAACTTTAATGATGCTAGAATAGACCATTTCACGGTTGTCGTGGCTCAACCTCAGCCTCGACGGTGTGTAATATATTCTTTAGAAATTGACTGGTAATGTAAGGAATGTACACATCAACAAACAATCGAAACCCTTTAAAATTCCACGGGCTGTAGTCAAATTCTAAAGAATATATTACACGGTGTCGAGGCTGAGGTTGAGCCACGACAACCGTGAAATGGTCTATTGGAAAAATTCTGTAGCGAAGCTGCTGTTTTAAAACTAGAAACAAAAAATTCAAGGTTTCATTGATAGACTGTACTGAGTTTTGTTTTTGTACACAACATAGATCAGGAGAAATACATTTTATAAAGTACGATATGCTGCACAAACGCTTGAAACCAGATTTCTTGCGCTTTTGTTTTGAATGCAAATGAGCTGCAAAATTTACAAATTTAGGATCAATAGACGCATTGTCAATTGTAATAGAAGAAAAGCCATGCACGTTTCGTGAGAAGTTAGAGAAAATGTGTGCAACTTCCGTCTTAGAGTCATTCATCGCTATCTTGTTCACCGCAGACCACTCCTTTATATCTTTAGCACAAGCTTCCAACTTCTGAATAGTGATGGCCTGTTTCCAGCATTCATGACAACGTAGATCTGTGTATCGTCAGCATAAAACATTGAGTCAACACCGTGTGATTTAATAATATCTTCAATCGGGCTGACATACAATGTAAACAACAGAGGACCGAGAACCGATCCTTGAGGTACTCCTCGTCTAAGAGTACACGTCGAAGAGTCCTTGCCGCAGACACTGACGTACTGACTGCGCTGTTCCAAGTACGAATGGAACCAAGATAAAGCTGTTCCAGATATTCCAAAGCGCTTCTGTAGGCGATCCAGGATAATCCACCGTGTCAAAGGCAGCTGAATAATCAAGTAAGACCAGCAAAACTTCCATACCACTATCAAGGGCTAAAAGCAGATCATGAGTGACCCGCACAAGTGCAGTCTCAACACTATGATGGCGACGATAAGCAGACTGAAGCAGAGATAGAAGATTGTTTTCCTGAAGGTAAGTCTAACTGTTTAGTTCCATAGCAACAACCCTTTCAAGCGTCTTGGACAAGAATGGGAGATTGGATATGGGTCGGTAATTACAAAGTTGTTCACAATCAAGAGATTTCTTCTTCAAGCAAGGTACCACACGAGCTGTCTTCAGAACTGTACGTGACCAGCAGATAATGATAAATTTATCATGCCAGCTATTGTAGGAGCCAGAACATCAACACAAGACTTCAGGATGCAAGTAGGAATTGGATCCAATACACATGACTTTGATGGAGACTTACAAATGATATCTTTAACAGCTTTAGTGGTTACTAGAAAAAATTCCGACAAGTTAGACGAGCATGGTGCGTCCAGATGATCAAATGTAGATCCAACAGAAACAAGAGAAGTCGTAAGCCTGTCAATCTTGTCATTGAAAAAGTTCAAAAAGGCCTCTGCAAGCTCATTACCACTAGGACTAGACGGTAATACAGAGACAGACATTCCATTCACAAGCTTGTTCACCTCAGCAAACAACTGGCGATCATCACAATTACCAAGGTTGTCAGTTATGATAATTAGCTTTGCATCCATTAAGCATATCCTGGTATTTCTTACATTGTTCCTTAAAAAACTGTTTGTGAACTTCAAGAAGGGTTGATCTCCACTTCATTTCTCTTCGCCTCTTCTCTCTTTTTTCAACACGAAGAGAGTCATTGTACCATGGGGCATTTGGTCGAAGAGTCATCCAACGTGTTTTCATTGGAGCATGCTTGTCAAGTAATAACTGTAACTCAGCTAGTTATACTGATCAACCAAACCATCAAGACAGGACTTTGGAGAAGAAATTACAGATGACTGAAGGATATCTTTAGCCAGCAATTCAGTGTTTATATCACGAAGTTTACGATGACAAACCAAAACATTCGTTGGACTTGGACGAGGAACAGTTAACGAACAAGTGATAATAGCATGATCTGATGGCAATTTAAACGAGGTGCAAACACCAGAGACAAAATCATCCAATTGTCTAACAATTATCAGATCAAGGGTGTGTCCATGCGTATGCGTAGAAACATTGACTAGTTGTTGCAGGCCAAATTGATCCAGTAACCACGAAACAAAGCTGCATCATTGTTGTCAACCATGTCCACATGAAAATTGAAATCACCTACTATAATAAACTTCCCAGGATAGATAATAAGTTCTTCGAGAAAACTTGAAAACTCGTCAAGGAACGTTCGTGTTGAGTCCATACGTCTTTTCTTAGGGGGTGGTCTGTAGATGGTAACTAGGCAGATAGAGACAGGACCCGATGAAATAGTTAAGTCAATGTATTCAAATGAAGCAAAATGCAGATGTTGAGGGTTCAATTTAACTGAGAAACCCTTTTGGTAGATAACACACACACACCACCTCCTCTATCAGATCTTGCAACATGATTCATAGCATGATCGGGAAGACAGTTGCTTATTGCAGACACAGTCGGATTATCACGTTGGTCACCTTTCAGCCACGTTTCTGTTATAGCCAAGATAGACAATTTCTCAGAGATAACATAGTCACAAATAGAAGCAGCTTTTGACGCTATAGACCTTGCATTCCACAAACCAAACTTAGATCTTAGAAGAGCTCCGTCTTCTTGTGACACAGTCTTAATAGGAATCAAAGATCTACGTTGAGGCAAAAATGCAAATTTTGTGCATCGCTGAGATCGACCAAGCGTAACAGTTGAAATGTTATGGAATTCCAAGATGTCTTTCTCCTCAATTTTCTCGTCGTCAGCTCTTGTAAGGTTCCTCAGCCTACCACCACGCATGCCTCTAGTCTTCCTTAACAAACCAGCAGATTTAGTAGCAGACCAGACTGACGGAGAGAGTGGTTTCATTTGTCTCAATCGAACACAATGGCGGGAAGTTTGAAGTCCAAGAATGCTCGATGAAAACTTGGGCAAATAACTGATAGAAATTAACTGCAGTCTCGAATAAGTCAGCATACTTCCACACTGGGACACCTAGAAAATTTGTCAATGTAAAAATTCAGTCAAAAAAATGATTTGAGTGGATTTAAGTGGATTTGGTAACATGACAACCATTATAACAGCTTGTGTTGCTTCTCTTGCTTTTGCAGTCGCTGCTCCTCAATTTTCAGTAAGCAGTATTTTATTTATTTTTTATTCGCCATTCATATAAGTTTACAATAACAACAACAAATTTTTTTACAATATCAATAACAGAAGACTTTTTTTTTACAATATCTATAATAGAAAGATGGCAAGGAGACCTCTTGAAGCCGTTAAGCTTATCAGGAGCAGAGAGCCTCCTTTTTTAAAAAATATGCTTATGCTAGTTGTATATTTGCTTTGGCGATTATTAATAACAAAAACAGGTTCAATGATGTTTAAAAAGGGAAAATAACAAACAAATAACAACAACAACAACAAAAATAAACTTTTTAAACATTTCTAGGAGACAAATAAGAATTTAGTTTTTTCTTAAAGGCTTTTTTGGTGGTACAACAAGTAATATAACTGGGGAGGGAGTTCCAGACTTTTGGTCCATTAAACAGGACAGTGAATTTCTTGATGTTAGTACGGCAAAAATGTGATTTGTAATTATGAGAATTTCTAGTGTTATAGTGATGTATTTGAGAGTTAGTTGTGAAAAGATTAGCAAAGGAAGATGGGAGCAGCTTATGATGATATAAGAACATAAAATTACCAAAACATAGAGTGTTAAGATCAAAAATGTCCAATATCTCAAAACGATGAAAAAGTGGTCTGCTATGAGCAAGGTAGTGAGTGTTTGCTATTATACGGACAATTCGTTTTTCTAGTAAGAATATCCTGTTTAGATTGGATGGATAAGTGCTAGACCAGATTATGTTACAATAGTGGAGATAAGGATATATTAAAGAATAATATAGAGAAAGCTTGGTCTTAGAAGATAAAAAGAAGCGCGATTGGTAGATGATCCCAATAGATTTCGATACCGTGGGATCATTAAATGTCTTACGTTTGATAAAAAATGAGAAAGTAGAGGAGTTTTACTACTTCTTTTATTCATCAGGTCTCTTATCAAATTCCAAGTGGCTTTTAGATTTTGTTTTGTTTCTTCGAATTTGACATCATAATACTGCTTTTTTGTCATGTCATTTAGGGCTATTGACAATGGGATGGGGTAATTTACAATTTTAGGCGATAAGGTTTCAATGGGAGGGGATTCTAGATTTATATAATATATTTTAGTTGTTGTACGTATGTATGTTTCTTAGATAGTTGATGGTTGTATAAGAGCCACCTAGTGGAATAGCCATTAAACCATTATTATTATTATTATTATTATTATTATTATTATTATTATTATTATTATTTTTGCTTTTCTGATTAAGAATGTTAATTTGTTTTTGTATGATTTATACTTAGATTTTAAGTCCTCGTTAGGCTCTTTGAGGTATTTTTTTTATATAAATGATTATTTTTTCTTATGGATTTAAGAAGCCCTCTAGTGATCCAAGGGCATCTCAGACATGGTCGTCAGGGCTTTTCCTTTAATTTTTTTAATCGGGAAATGTGCGTTGTAGAGATCGGAGTACGTATTGATGAATTTATCATATGCTTTATTTGCATCAGTATAAGATTTGAAATTGTTTTCCCAATCAATTTGAGATAAAGATACTCGAAAATTACTCATGTTATTGTCCCTAAAATCACGAGCATAGACGGCTTCCCTTCTGCTGTTTGAAAGGACGACATCAGTATTGAATGCGAAGATAGGTAAATGGTCAGAAATATCATTAATGATGATGCCGTTCTTTGTATTTTCAGGATTACAATTAGTGAAAATATTGTCGATTAGTGTGGCAGAATGTGAAGTTAAACGGGTAGGTTTGGTTATGAGTGGGATAAGCGAATAAGAGTACAAACAATCAAGAAATTCCTGTGTTGGAACATGATCTTTATAGCGTAAGATATCATAATTGAAGTCGCCCATAATATAACAATACTTATTGTTTTTTGTTGCTTCAGAAAGAATCGAATTTAGAGTCTCAAGAAACTCCGAGGAATGTTGGTTTTGGGGACGATAAACAACTCCCAAGACAATAATCTTTCTACGAGGAACAATAATTTCAATGAATAATGACTCAATGACTTCATTAGGGTACACTTTGGTAATAACTTGAATTCTAAATGGTCTTCTATATAAATACCAACTTCCCCACCAGTTTTTGCTGAACGATGGTTCGAAATAAATTTATATCCGGGTATATTGACAAAATCGTAAGTTTTATCATTCAACCATGTCTCCGTTATACCTATAATTGGAAAACGACTTTTAATTCGGGCTAACATGGTTTTCAAATTGTCAAGATTGGCATGTAAACTGCGAGCATTTATATGTAATAAAGAAAAATTCGAGTTTTTTGGGATGATAATTTCATCTTCAACAAGATATTTACTAGATGAAATACAAGTAGAAAAATTATAGTCGGGATCAATATCACCTTGGAAAGCATTTAAACTACTTGGGCATTGATCATTGGCATTGATAGGATTCAGAGACAGAAAATCAAACAGATCTTCATTATAGTTAACAGGTCCGTGACAGTGTTCATAAATTGCAATCTTAAATGAATTTTCATCTAAATGCATATAAGGTAAAGGATTGTCTGGCATTTTGCCTTAGAGGAATTATACAGATATGGTTTGAAATGATTACAATAATTAAATAATTTACTCACAGCGTTCTTTGAATTTTTTAACATCCAGTATGTTACTGAATGAGACAGGGTCAGAGTAGTCATCTTTTCTCACAAAGGTTTTGCCATATTTTGTCCAGACATATTTATATCCCGATTTCTTCTGTAGATCTTTAGCTTCCTTGAAAATTTCTCTGGCCTTGGAGGTGAGGCTTTCATTAATATAAATTTTGTTCTCTTCATCGTAACCAAGAGAGGTGGTGTCGCACTCTTTTAATTTTTTTCCTGGCTTGATAAACATCTCTTACTGTGCGCCGTTCAAATCTAGCAATGATGGGAGGTGTACGACCTTTGCCAGCAGGGAGGCGATGACTTTTGGTTATTTCGCTAGGATAAACGTCAACGCCAAGCAGGTTTGTAGCAATGTCCGAAACTATCTTATATGTGTTTTCGTCGTGGCAGGATGGAATTCCATGAAATTCTAGGCATTCCCGTCTTAAATACAGATTAGTATTCTCTTGACCATCTTCCAGATCGATTAATTTACTTTGTAGCGTTGCCGTTGTTTGTTTAAGGACATTAATCTCTTCTTTAAGTTGGAGATTCTCGTCTCAGTTTTAGTTGTTTAATTGAATTTAGCATCTCTTCAGACTTGTTGTTCATGAATTCTTGGCTTGATTTTACTTCAGCTATGTCTTTCCTAATGTTATTTATGTGATCGTGACTTAGCATTAGGTTATCTATCATTTTTGCGAGTCTTGTTCCAAGGCCTTTTTGTTGGTTCTCAATCAGATCCTTGATCCTGCCAACGGTCAGATTATGAATCGGTTCGTCATCGTGTTCCATTGAAGAACCCGTAGCAAGCGGCGAGGAATCTGATGATCCTTGGAAATTTGCTGCAGAAGTTTGAGATTGCTTCTTCTTAGGAGGCATTTGGATATGTAAATATCTCAAAAAACGATAGTAACTGAGTTATAACTAAGATTTTGTTCAGTTGGACCGTTTAAAAGCGTGTCCAGACGCCATAAGCAAATATGCTAATCCATCAGTTGGACTGGCTTGCACTACTAATCTTGTCATTAATCATACTTTAATGAATGCCAAAGAAAATAAGTTAATATTTCTTTCTTTCTCTAACTTTGATCTACCAATATCTAAAAACATTATCTTCAAAGATTCAGTGGATAGCGTAACATAACAATTACATGTATAACACTTGTGGCGGGCTTCTTGTACTTTTGCAGTCCTACCGCTTCCATCCTGCAATATCATGATTGCTTATACTTGCTTATACTGACACAAAAAAATATTTTTAACTGTAGTCATCATGGATACGGAAGTTGCCTGTACCATAGTGTTGAAATTGTCGTGTGAAAGAAAGGTCTGTTTTAGGAATTAAACGAACATAGGCGATTAGTGAGATGATTTATAAACTTCCACACAGTGTGTATCTAGTGATGTGCGTACGGATATGCCTGTTATATACTCGCGTCATTTTCAATATCTGATTATTTGAGCATCTTTTAAAGGCTTATTTTCTTCAATTTGTCAGTACCTCTACCTCAAAATGCTGGTGAGGTCCTCAATTATGTTTTGGTATGAATAAACCTTGATTATCTACCTGACAAACCACTACGGCAAGCTCTATATACGAGCAATAAGCTTTCCACCATCCATAGTGAGAACACTCTGCAATCGACTTTTCTTTGCCACTGCATCCCAAATCCCACATGAGCATTTCTGTTGTAGATAATTCGATTCACAGCTGCTTTGTAACCAAGCATTCGACAGATTACGCGAGCATCTTCTATATGCCAGTACCAACTACAGACTGCTCCCCAGGTGACTTTGTACTGAATTTCCACTTGACCAACATGGTTTACATTATTTCCCACCAGACGAACTTTAATCGCTTTTTTCTTTGACTGCAAACGTTGTTGGAAAATAAATTCTAGCCAATATCGTTCTTGGTTTCATTCACGCCGACAATTCTTTTAACAAATGGTAGTAAAGCAAAATCGACAGTAAACTCTTAACTACTCTATGATCTTTATACGTGCACCTAGGATCTCAACATTCCACCATCCGCTGTGACCACACTCTGCAATCGACTTTTCTTTACCACTGCATCCCACATTGTACATGAGCACTTTTGTTGTTGTCTGTCCTTCAATGTAGTTAATGTAATTCACTGCTGCTTTGTAACCAAGCATTCGACAGATCACGTGAGCATCCTTTATATCCCAGTAATTATGACAGACTGCTCCCCAGGTCCCTTGGTACTGGATTTCCACTTGACCAACATGACTGACATTAGTTCCCACCAGACGAACTTTAATCGCTTTTTTGCTCTAAAACAATAAAAAGATCTAGATAATAAAAAGAGATAATAAAAAGAGATAATATAAAGAGATAATAAAAAGAGCTCACAGACTAAAGAGCACACAGACTAAGAGGCACGATGGAGCAATTCCCTTTGTGTCTTTTGCACGTTTTTGTTCAAAAATGTTGCGCAGATCTAGAGACGAGTCCAATAAATTCAAACTAAGTACAAGTTACATGAGTAGTGCAGAACAATGGTACCTTCAGAACAAAAATGTTTTCCTAACAGATATTGGCTGAATGCACGCCCAGAATGCATAATTTGAGCTATTTGGTTTTGCAGGCTTAGTAAGATTATTCATTTTACATTAAGATCCTAATAAACAAATAGCTGCAAAACACTGCAAAAGCAAAACAAGCAACAAGTCCTTTTAGGATGATGGAACCTATTAAAGATATACATTTGAATAGGGATAGCGTCAGCCAATTGTTCGTTGGTTCTCGGAATTGAAATGTTTACTTTATCTTTGCCGATCACTTTATATAATTGGTCATCTTTAGGACAGATTTAATGAGCTAAAGATCACAGAACGTAAAGAAATATGCATATCAGGTTGTAAAAACCTAAAATTAAAAAATTCTTCCATGTCGCTTGTAACGGATTTTAGCCACAAGGAAATAGGAATTCTTGGAATTTATCAAGTGATTCCACATTAAGGTGGATTCTACCTGTGAAACCACTCCATGCAGCACGGCTGTTTATACGAGCATATAAGCTTTCCACTATCCACCAACACTCTGCAATCGACGTTTCTTTCTTCCTTTTGGGTGGCATGGTTGGCCTAGCGGTGAGAGCACTGGACATCCACCGCTGTGGTCCGGGATCGAGTCCTAGCTCGGGCGCTCAGATCATGTGTGAACTGAGTTTGTTTGATGTGTTGTTCTCTACCATGCAACAAGGTTTTTTTCTCCGGGTTCTCCGGTTTTTCCTCCCTCAACAAAAACCAAAATGTGATCATAGTTGAGCGTTGTATGCAAAATATTTAATGTAGAGAGAGTGAATGTTAGTGCCAGCAGATGAAGAACCACTATGTGGATATGCTGCTGTGAAAATATTTTTCTTTCTTTCTTTTTCTTTCTTTCTTTCTTTCTTTCTTTCTTTCTTTCTTTCTTTCTTTCTTTCTTTCTTTCTTTCTTTCTTTCTTTTCTTTTCTTTTCTTTCTAATGATAATGAAAAGCCTTTGTCGAATGTTGCTTCAGAAACAAAGTTTAATCAATTTTCCTCTGAACATAGACGGCGCAGAGATAACTCCCTTTCTGTCTTCTGCACATTTAAAATATAAAACCTTATATCGTTATAAAATCTTTGTTAGGACAAAACTCAAACTAAGACACTCCTAGCTAAGACACAGTTGGGACGAAGGGACGTCCAGCAAAGACCAAACGCAAAACACAGAAATGTAATACACGTGGTCAAGTACATAGTAGGTAAGTGGAAAACCACAACTTACGAGAAGTCATACCTTGCAAATGAGATGACGTCAAAGCAGGAATTTGCTTGATTTTGATTCTAGTTCTGAAACAAATGCATTGCAGTTAAGTAGCAAAAATACTCACCATACCTTGTACTTTGGCAATGAGATTGTTTTGCAAATAGAAAAATAGTATAAAATTTGCATCTAGTGTATTTCAAATACATGTATAAATGTATAAATAAATGTATATTTAATAATTCCTGCTTTGTCGTCATCTCATTTGCATTTTCAGATTTGAATTGCTTAATTCTCAGAGAGGAGTTGATTTTATTAAGAATTATTTATATAAAACGTTTATTTATGATGTATTTCTAGATTCAAAAGGATTTGGCTAGGCTTTATTGGCACTTTAAGTGAGAAACCAAAGTCTCCGCTATGGTAAAAACCTGCACTTCGCTACATATTGGTCTAAGATTTTTTTTCTTTTTTCTTTTCCATATGCAACGTAAACTATACTTTCTTTTCGTTAAAGCCATCTTTGAAAATGTTTTACAAACATCGACCAAAAATCGACCTTTGTCAATTTTCTTTTGTCTCGGAATAAATTTGCATATTCATTAGTCTTTTTAACGATTTTTGTGGCTACAGCCTCGAAGAGGCGAAGCCACTTAGTCATCGGGTCGTGTCCGTCCGTGCGTAACTCCACAGGAAGCCCAATTATAAACTTCGGAACCAATCATTGATCGACTTTGAACGAATAGACAATGATTGATGATGATAAACAAAAGACACTTTGAAATAAAAGAATTTCGATTCAGTGTTAAAATAAACAGAAACGAAAAGATCTTGAAAGCGAACTGCCATCTGAGTCTGTCAAGAAAACAACAAAAAGGCGTATTGAGTTTACCACCTATTGCATGGTATGCGCCCGACAGATAAAAGTTCGCGAAGATTCTCTTCCGTCAATCGACTAATTACTTGAGGCAAAAATTTGCTGTGGAAATTCTTACAATCAAGAATTAAAACAAGTACAAATTCATCTTTAAAAGGGTTAAATTAAAAATTGTCAAAGAAATAATTTATGTGAACTTTTTTCCGTAAATTAGGCCACTTTGCACACGAGACTTCAAAGCCGTGACCGACAGTGAATGCTACTTAATTTCAAGCCTAAGATATCCTTTAGGTATTACATCGTTAAAACTAAATAAATAAATGACATAAGCACTCAGTCTGGTGTTTTTGGCTCAATTTTCTATGTAAAGGAATATCTCTATATACCTGTTTTATATTCCAATCGTCTGTTTGTTTAATAATTAGAAGTGACTAGACCGATTGTGTTTCGAACGCTTTTATGTCGGGTGCGTAGCAATAAAATTTAGTGGTTGTGAATATTAATTCTTTTGTTACATTATCTTCTAGGGAAAAAAATATTTTTCGCATTTGTTTGACCGCTACACTTTTATGTTACTGGAGTTACAGCAAATTGACAATAAAAAATTATACAAAAAAGCAACCTTACTAACCATCTAAGCGCTCAGTAGTCTAATGTAAGAAATTACAGTAAATAGCCAGTATTTCAACACTGTATCTCATTTTTTTTGACGTTTTTCTTTCTATGCCATAAGGCTGTAGCCACATGCGCTTAACAAGCGCCTATTTTTAATCTACAGCTGTTCCACCAGTTCAAGTTCGTTTAGCTGGAGGAAGGTCACCCAATTCTGGTCGACTTGAAGTCAGGTACCATGGTGTGTGGGGTACTGTATGTAACTCAAACTGGGACCAGAACGACGCTGAGGTGGTTTGTCGAATGTTTGGGTACCCTGGAGTACAAGTTGTCAAGCACAAAAACTTTAGTCCTATCAAAGGCATAATATGGCTAAATTACCTTCGTTGTACTGGTACAGAAATGTCCATTGCCAACTGTAGTCATTATGGATGGGGAAGTGCCTACTGTCACCATACCAGTGACATTGGTGTCACGTGCAAGATGGGTAAGTTCTAAAGAAACATGATTTATTGATTATTTTAATATCTTCTGGTTGTTCCTTCAACCTAAAAATACCTCAAATACAGCATCGTCAGGATTTCAGTGGATTACGTAACATGACAATAATTAAAACAGCGTGTTGTTTGTCTTGCTTTTGCAGTCGCTGCTCCTCAATTTACAGTAAGCAGTACATCGGTTGGACTGGCTTGCATTGCTCATCTTGTCATGCATTTATAATGTTTCAATAACCGCCAAAGAGAAGACGTTTTGTTTTTGTTTTATTAAAATAGTTTGTTGTGTCTCTAGCTCCGATCTTCTAATATCTTAGAAAAAAACACTGGACGAAAAAATGGATTTACAGCATGAGTAAAGCTGATGCAAAGCTGTAGTAAATACCGTATTTGCTCGTATTTTTACACATTTGCTCAAATGCAAACTTTGTGTTTGGCTTTATATTTACTGCACCAGGGCAGTTGGTGAATACCGCTTTCACCTATATAGTAAATACTGTAGCAAATCTATAGCAAATTTGCAAGTTTGGCAATGTTTGCCACGGTAGCAAATGTGTAGTAAATATGAAGTTTGATTTCGAGTTTGCTGTGGGAGCAAATGTAACAGCAAATTTGCAAGTTTGGCAATGTTTACCACGGTAGCAAATGTGTAGTAAATATGAAGTTTGATTTCGAGTTTGCTGTGGGAGCAAATGTAACAGCAAATTTGCAAGTTTGGCAATGTTTACCACGGTAGCAAATGTGTAGTAAATATGAAGTTTGATTTCGAGTTTGCTGTGAGAGCAAATGTAAGAGCAAATTTACACATTTGGCAAGGTTTGAAACGGTAGCAAATGTGTAGTAAATAAGAAGTTTGATTTCGAGTTTGCTGAGAGAGCAAATGTAAGAGCAAATTTGCAAGTTTGGCAATGTCTGCAACGGTAGCAAATGTGTAGTAAATATGAAGTTTGACCTCGAGTTTGCTCTGAGAACAAATGCAAGAACAAATATACAAATTTGACTTCGATTTTGCCACTTGGGCAAACAAGAAATTTAATGTATGGCGCTCCAATTATTGCTTTGCAAGCCATCGTAAACAATAATTTCTAGATTTGGTTGTACGTTATTTGATATTTCGCGCTATCTCATGAAATGGACGCTTAACAGGGACAATATAAATATTTATAGAATCACAATTTTATTAGGAAACATTCAGTATAATAGTCTTTACAATGCATTTAGTTGATAATTATGACTTTCAAAATCAATCTAAAATACAAGACTGCAACCTTTCTAACTTTCTAAATCATCAATAGTTCTCAAATACGCCTGTGTCTTTGATTCTATAATACATTTCCGGCTAAAATAAAATTTAATTTAAAAAATCAGAATTGGATAAATCACCTATGGATACAGCTATTCCTCAAAAAACGATGATACAGAATTCAGAATGGTGCATTCATTCATTCCTTCTCAATGTCGTTTTGTCACTGCAATTGGTCTTTGAATATTCTATTTAGTATTTAGAATACAGTATTCGATGTTTTTTTGGAATAGCTGTATACATTTATAAAATCTCTCTTTCATTTCAATCTTTGACTCTTTGATAAGATTCCTCAAATCATATTCTTTTCATATAAATACAGAATGCTAAATTCAACTGAAACTTTCTATATTCTTTTTTAAATATGTATCTAAAACCCTACTTCGTTGCAAATAATAATAAATTCAATAAATATATAATTCTATAATGACTTCTCAAATAAAATTCAATTCAATTTAAAATCAATAGTGCTAGATTCAACTTTGAGAATTATCTAAAATATACATCTATAATCGTCTTTCAATGCAAATAAATATATAAAGTCCAATAAATATATCTTGAGCGTTTTAATAATTCTATAATGACCTCTCAAATAAAATCCAATTCAATGTAAAATCAAGAGTGCTAGATTCAACTTTGAGATTTATCTAAAAATATATATATATATATCTAAAATTCTATATCTATAAATACTCTCAAGTGTTTTACTAATTCTATAAAGTACATGGCTTCCCAAATTTGAATTATTTTGTCATTTCACTGTTACACTTTAACTCGGAAACTTAACACACCAACTTTGGAACCAGTATTTGACTTGATTGGTTTGTTTAGCTCACTGAAGATATGCAAAATCTTGTTTTTAATATATATTTGAAGCGTTTTCAGGCAGAGAAAAATTAATGAGATACATGTAAGTCAATGCAAATTCTTCACTCCCCTTTTGCCCCTTCCCCCCCCTCAATGTCAGCCTTGAATGTAGGTAATCATTATAATATTTGTAGCTTTGGTAACAGCCTGTGGTAATTCAAGAAATACACATCAAGGTGTGAATGGACAATGCAAATACTTAAACTTTCCACAACTTCCACAGGTTTTTCCTTACAATTTTGAATAACTTATACAACATCAAGGCTAATATTGAGTAACTTAGTGAATATGAACTGGACTATTGCTTACCTATTAAAAATGACTTCAAATCTCATACCAAACAAACAATCAAAAAATACTTGCTGGGACTGTGATCAAAATCCATCAGACACTGAACTGACATTTCACCAAATGACTGTTCAGGGGTTTAATATAGTCACTAACATTTTAAATATTCCAATTGAAAGCAAATACATTTTATAAATCTGGAAAGATGTCAGTGGCATTCACTTAGAGTGTTTTTTATTCACCCATGAAACACACATGTGTATCATTCTTTAGTACACCCTAAATCCATTGTGTTCTTTTGTTGGTATTTGACTATCACTCTTTAACTGATACACTTTGTTTTATGGGTTAATGAAAACCACTCTAACAAAACATTCACTTCTATTTACTTCTTCTCATTGAGTGTTCCCAATATATAAAAACTGTTATAGGAAATAAAAGAAAAGTGGTCACAAAATTGGTATTATTCACATGTTTTGACCAAAAGAAATATAGTTCAAGAACTGAGCTGTAATTTGACGTTATTTTGATCAGAGTCCAGCCTTATATTAGTTATTGCTCTAGTTTATGCATTATTTATTCTCACCGCCCAAGCTGGAGCATCAACTGGTGCATTTCGCTTCGAGTTGGCACCATTTATTCTCTCGTACATCATGCTTCTACCTTTCTGCCCTCTTTTTTTAACAACCCTTTTATCAAGGGCCTCAAAAACTCTCTTCAGCTGGTTGCTCCTCCATGTCATTTTTTTAATCACAAATTGCTTTGGTTTTGAAGCAACCTCTTCATCAGTATCTTCTTCAGGAGAGTCCTCTGAAACTGTATTTTCAGAGGACATGTAGTCGATGGTCATCACAGGAGCACACTTTTCCTTCTCTTCCTCTGTTATTGTTGTGGCTTCTTGCAATGCCTTTGATCTGAGCTTTAATTTCTACAAAAAAAGGATACGCTGTTGTTACAACACCTAACATATGATTTAACATTCAATAGCTTTAAAGCTCATCAATGATTTTGGCTCAAGGAAGATTCATTGACAATGACACATACAAATATTGTGAAGAGTACCAAATAGTCAAGATTTTGGTAGAAAATACATTTATATTATAGCACAGTAGTCAACTAATTCTCAGACAATTATTTCTTTGACATCAGCAAGCTAACCTTGCAAATGATTTTTTATATTTCTACTCGCTTTTAATCCAAATACTTACAGTATTTAGTCTACTTCTTCGTCGCTGTGCCTTCAGCACAGCTTTGTCGGCCTTTGCCTGCTTCAGTTTATATTCTCTCTTTTTGGTGCGGAAGTGGACTCGCATAGCAGCTGAAAAAAGGACAGGCATTTCTATTTAGTACTTCAAACCACATTTTTAACACCAGAGGTTCCTAATACGTCAAAAAGCCAGCTAGGCATTGTGGGCCCACGAGGCATATAGGCGCTCGAGGGGTTATGGGTAGAGATACTTTTTTCTTTTCATAGGGTACCCTAAGGGACCCTAATACGTTAAAAATGTGGTTTGAAGCACTAAATGGGAATTCCTACCACTAGTTTTTCTCATATATTTCTCACTTCGTCTGTTCATCATATAACTGAATTATATCTTCGGCCCGCTTCGCGGCACTAGGAAATTGAAAAAGTCCATCAGTTTTCCAGGAGTTTCCCAGGGTATAAATTTATACAAAAACTCCAGGTTGTTGCAAAAAAAGTCTAGTGGATTTAAAAACTCTTAAAATTACTACCTACAAATTGCCGATGTTATTCGCAAAAACAATGTAACGATTTTTTTAGTTTTTGGACTATTTCACCTAATATTTATAGAAAGTTCAAGGATTTTTGCAGGAGTTGGTGTGAAAATTTAAGGCCCTGGTACATTTTTTTTCAAATTCCAGGAGTTTTCCAGAAATTCCAGAAGCAGGCCACTTCACAGCCCTTGTGTAATTCTCATTTTGCTATCTCTGTGCAGGGATGTAGGCCAATAATAACAATTACTGTTAACAAGTTGTACTTTCAGATGCTGTATCAGCCATAAGTCATAAACAGTCGCTGAGAAATGCATTGGAAATATACATTAAGCAATGTCTCATGAAAGTACATGAACTTCAAGTTCTTCATTTTGATTATTATACAAGGTCCAATCAAAAGACAAAACTAATTGCAGATTTTCATTTTAGTTTTACAAGCTACAGTAGTGATAAAACAAAGACTTACCTTTGATAGTGGTTGATGGTGTCTCACTGTCCATACTTCTAACACCTTGAAATATTTCTCTGTTAATCTCTCTGTTTTCATCATCGTCAAAGCTGTAAAAATTTAAATTGATTTTTTTTGGTGAAAATCAATATTTGAAGTTCATTGACAATATATATGTAATCAATTTATTTCTTCATGCAATTTTGAATAAATTAGGATGAGTAAAGTTTTTGGTGTTTCACAAAAAAGCAGTAGGTGAGTGCAATTTGTAAACATTGAAAACTTTACAAGTCCTAACAGTCCAGTTTCTCATTATTAAAGACCACTGAGCTGGTTGACAAAAGGTGCATTTATACAGGCTTAGCCTCCTTTCCAACAAAAGCCCATGGGAATAAATTCGATTTTTCAACGATTTGTGCATTTTTCTCACTGCTATGTTGAATAATTTACATGGACTCGAGGCTTAGCCTGTATTTAAATGCACCTTTTGTCAGAAAACTCAGCAGTCTCTAGAAACTGGACTATTTGACTGCAGCATATACAAAAAAATATTGAAGTCAAAAGACTGTTGGTGATGGTGGAAAACCATTACAGCCCACCAATCATAATCAATTTTGAAATATGCACTTAAAATTTCAAAATATGCACACTTTCATTAAATTTAAAATAGATTGAGGTGTTTTCAGCAAATCAGAATGCTTAATTTTTTTGTATGCACATGATTGATCTTTGATTATTCAGGACACCAAAGTTTTATTAGGGTCTATTAGGAGACTGCATGGATGTAACTGCATGAAAATAGTCCTTTGTTAATGTTACAAGAGTAGAATAGCTTGAATCTAAAAGTTTCAGCAAATTTGCCTAAGCACTGACATTATTTTGTATGCACATGATTGATCTTTGATTATTCAGGACACCAAAGTTTTATTAGGGTCTATTAGGAGACTGCATGGATGTAACTGCATGAAAATAGTCCTTTGTTAATGTTACAAGAGTAGAATAGCTTGAATCTAAAAGTTTCAGCAAATTTGCCTAAGCACTGACATTATTTTTAAGCTTCTTACCATTTACTGAGGTTCCAGGCATTTGGCACCGACCCATCATCTTCATCCTCTGATAAGCTCTTGTAAATTTCCCTGATATTTGCCTGAATTCAAAACAAATGGTTTTAAAGGGGGCTTAATTTAAGCATTAGGAACCCTAGAAAGAATCGATATTTTTATACGTAGACTTAAAATTAAATCAGGGTGCGATTCACATATTTTCTAAAACAAATTCTGATCAGTTCAAGTTTAAAATCTATAAAGTTTTATAAGACTGATTGTTTGAAAATGAAATAGAATTAATATAAGGTACATTTCTAATTTTTTTTCTCTTATCAATTGAGAGCTAGTCAGCCCCTTTGTAAACATTTTCAACTGGTTACATATTATATATTAGTACAGGCTACACTTTTCCTGAGCCCATCTTATTTCATCTCTGCGTGCCAGAAATATTCATCAAACTCACGAAAACTTCTGTGAAATTTTCCTAGGGAAGACACGGCTCCCAGTGTAGACGAGTTTTGAAGAGCTCGCAGCATTTCACTTTGTTAGAAACGGCTAGTTAAAATTATATATTTTAAAACTTAAGCTTACCGTCAGTGCTTTTGGCAGCCTTCTTCGTCCACGTGATGTAGGCTCCTCATTTTCCCGCTCTTTGGAAGCTATAATTTCTCTCAATTGTCCATTGAACTCAATTTGCTGGATTAGCATCTCCTTTATCGTCTTGATTTCCGAAGCCATACTAGAATCGTTGTTCCGTGGGGCTTCATCATCTCTCTGATCCACGTCTCCAAGATTTAGCCTCAGTGGTTCGAGAATCCCGCGCTGTTGCCGTTGTGGAACTACTGGTGTTCTGAATATCCTAGTACTAGTACTAGTACTAGTACTAGGAGTTGGAGACTCCGACGAACTTTCACTTCTTGAGGCCACTGGAAGTGGCGGGTCCATATCACGACTATCTGTTGTTACATTCGTTGGTGTGCTGGCGGACACAGATGCCCTTGAGTGGAGAACATTCTGGTTGTTGTTCGTTCGAGCCGATAGTTCAATTTGGCTTCCTGCCTCAGAATGTTTTTTCCTAGCATTTGCTGCCTTTTTACTCGACTTTTTAGTTGTTTTAGTGCCAACTGGTCTCATGATAATTACTTACTAGTATCTGTAGTATAGCTTTGGAAAAAAAAAACTCAAGAAATCTAAACAACACCTCTCACCACACTAAACGACAACGAGAAAATGGCGCTCAAAATTCAAAAGCAAATGGTCAAAGGACGATATCAACATGTTCACGTATTTGTGTTCACGTGCTTTAGCTTGTTTACCATTGGCCAGTCACACAGAAAGCACATTGGGAACACGTGAACATGTTGGTCAAAGTTGAGCCTATTGTCTATATAGTCAGCGGAAATACATACAGGTATAGAAAAAAAAGATGGCGGACAACATAAGGAAGAGAAAATATTGCGAACACTGTAACGAATATGTAGATCGAAGAACTTTTCGCCTACATTACCGAATGTACTATGATTCAAAAGAAAAACTGTGGAAGAAAAATAAAGACGAATTATCAGATGAAGAAGCTGTCGAACTTCAGCAGGTCATGGACGAGACAAGAACCCGATGCGATGTAGTTGTAGATTCCGGACCGGGAGGCAGTATAAATGAAGATACTCAACAGCACGACGATTCCTTTTGGTCCACAGAAAATAGTGACTTAGACCAAGAATATGGTAGGTAAACTATCCTAATGTTTCTTGTTGCCCTAAATGTCCAAAACCTGTGGTGTTCAATCTAGGAATTAGAAAATCTTTATTCTTTAAACCATGTTTACTTATTGTTGTTAATAGAAAACAACCTAAGAATGTAATCCGGAGGCCCCTTTTAACCTTAAACATTAATGCTGCAATATCTTGCAATGAGAATTATGTAGCACAGCCATGTAAATTAGTTTGAATAGTAGTCATTCACAGATAGTACTTTTAATTGAAGTTATTATTTTTACATATAGGTGTTTTGATGGATTCTGAAAATGATGCTAATTCTGACAGCGAATGGGCCTACAAGCAAATAGAAACTCCAGTGATTCTCCCAGAAATCTGGAATTTAGAGGAAGAAGAAATTAATTGTGATTTTGTAGAGAATGAAAGAATGCCTCATATTGAAGTTGCAGCTAGTGAAAGTGACCCATGCAATTTGGTGGCTATAAATGTAACAAGATGGACAATGGTGTTCCTTTATATGTGGGCTTCATTTTGCTCAATATCTAACAATGCTCTTGATATCCTACTGGCTTTCTTAAAAGCAATGTTTGTTGCACTAGCCAGTAAATTCCCAGGTATGGCAGCAATGGCCTCACTAATTCCAACATCAGTACATCTGTTTCATCGTAAACTTGGACTTAAGGATGACCAGTTTGTAAAGTATGTAGTTTGTAAGAGCTGCAATACCTTGTATTGTTTTGATGACTGTTATAAAATGCAATTTGGGAAGCATGTAACAAAAAGATGTAACTATGTCCCTTTTCCTCATCATCGTCAACACTTCCGACGCAAACCTTGCAATGAACCACTCTTAAAAGAAGTGACACTAAAAAATGGAAAAGTAAGACTCTATCCCTTTAAAGTGTACTGCTACAGGAGCATTATAAGTACATTACAGAAGTTTTTAAAGAGGCCTGGCTTTGCAGCAAAATGTGAACTCTGGAGGGAAAGAGACACTCCTTCAGGTATTCTTGGTGATGTCTTTGATGGACGCATATGGAAAGAATGGCAGTACATTGGAGTAGATCAACCTTATTTGGCAGCACCACATAATTATGCATTTATGCTCAATTGCGATTGGTTTCAGCCTTTTAAGCATTCAATATATAGTGTTGGTGCCCTTTATATGGTACTCTTAAACCTTCCAAGAGCTGAAAGATTTAAAGCTGAGAATGTGTTTTTGGTGGGAATCATCCCAGGTCCACATGAACCAAAGAAAAATATAAACAGCTTTCTGAAACCTCTTGTGGGAGAACTTAATGTGTTGTGGAGTGAAGGTGCCTCCATGACTATTGCAGGAGAGAGTCAAAGCACAATTGTGCATGGGGCTCTTCTCTGTGTTGGCTGTGATGTGCCAGCAACCAGGAAATTATGTGGGTTTACTGCACACTCTTCCTGTCATGGGTGTTCCAAATGTAAGAAGACATTTCCTGGGAATGTAAATGTAGGCCTTGATTACTCTGGGTTTGATCCGGAACCACATAGAAAATGTGAAGAAGTTAGGGAACAAGCACAAGAGATTTTAAATCAAACTACTGCTACTGATCAAGCTGATAAGGAAAGACAGTATGGTGTGCGGTTTAGTGAACTCTTGCTATTACCATATTTTGACCCTGTCAAATTTCATATTATAGATCCTATGCATTGCCTTTTCACAGGCACAGCAAAGCACATGATGCAAAACATATGGTTGGATGAGGATAAACCCCTTCTATTTAAGAGAGATTTGATAGCAATTCAGAAGAAGTTGGATGGTATCAAAGCTCCTTCAACCATTGGCAGGATACCCAGAAAAATAGAAAACAATTATGGTGGGTTTACTGCCGACCAATGGAAGTCATGGACAATATTGTTTTCTATTTATTCACTGTGGAACATCTTGCCAGCTGCAGACCTTGAACTGTGGCGAAACTTTGTTTTGGCTTGTTCTCTTTTTTGTTGTCCACTTGTAACAGAAGGAAGAGCAAACTTGGCACATACATATATTATGGACTTTGGCAAACAATTTGAAAATTTGTATGGCAAACACAAAGTAACACCAAATATGCATCTTCAAACACATATTTTGGACTGCATTCTTGATTATGGCCCTGTCTATTCATTTTGGCTGTTCAGCTTTGAACGTTATAATGGCATGATTGCAGATGTTATAACCAACCAAAAAGCAGTAGAAATCCAACTTATGAGAAAATTTACTTCTGATTTATACATTAGAGACATTGCACTACCAAAAGAGTACCACAGTATTTTCCAACCAGTTCTCAATAGGCTTGTCCATCAAGCTGTGGGAACAATTAGTATATCCATTGAGGAATACCACCTTTCCAGAAGTGTAATAGATGCAAGTTTGCTGTCCATTGGCCCAGTGAGAGTTAGTGACAGCTGGAAAGTCAAAAATACTGATCATATTTACCAGTGTTTTCCACCACAGTTTAGAGGGTGCTTGACTTACGACCAGACAATACATTTGCAAGTAGCGTATGAGGTAATCTTCCCTGAAATAAATGCGCAATCAGTTACCTGTTTCTTTGAACAATTTGCATCAGCTACATTTTCGGGAGAACAGTTTGGTTCATCTGAATCTCGCAAAGAACGCTCTTCATTTATTACTGCAAGATGGTGTGGTGAAAGGGGTCAGATTGATACTACAGGCCTTGATTTAAGACCTGGGGTCATTGATTACTTTATCAGGCAAAATATTGTTGTGAATGATGAAACAGTCACATGCATACTTGCATCTGTCAGATGGTTTCAGAAACATCCTCAAAGAAACAAGCTTGGACAGCCAGCAGAAGTGTGGTGTAAAAGCTCATTTGAAGTTTTAGGACCAGCAACATTCATTCCCATTCACAGAATCTACACCAGATTTATACCTGCATTTGAAACCATCGGAAGGGAACAGGTTCTTGTTGTTTGTCCCATTCCTCGTAAATTGCAATGCTGATTTCATTACATTGCAACTACCGGTACTCCAACCAAAGCCACCCAAAACATTTTCATGCAAATTATCCAATCACAAAACAAGTATATGAACAATAGAATCTCTACAAGTGTATAATATTTTGCTTAAAATGAATATAATTTGCTTTGAATGAGTATGAACTACATTGTGTTTTTACGCATCAACAATGTACATTGAAAATTTGTTTAGGTGGCCTTGGTTGGAGTAGTCACACTGTAATGAATGCCATTTTTTGGTATTTCTGGTCATTTTGCACAAAAGTAATTTCCCACAATTTGTTTTGCACAATAAAGTTCTTTTGCACCATTGATCAAATCTTGTCCCACAACTCAAATATTTTTGCTTAAAGTAATTAGCAACCGTCACAATGTATGATTTTCTGTTAGAAAGCTTTTTTTTGTTCATCTACTAGCTTGCTGATGGACTGATTTGTAAATAGATTGATTTATTGAAAATTATGGCTACCATGAACTACTGTAAAATGTTATCAAAAAGCCAAAATGACCTGTGCTTTGAATTCTCAATTAACAAAATGAGCTATTTGATGTTAGAGTGATTTTCATAAACCAAAGTCTACATATATTCATGTGGTTTCATTCTAGTTCAAGTGCAATTATAGTAAAAATACCTTCCCTTCAAAACTCAATAGAATTTAGGTAATTTTGGAGTAATATATGGTAAAGTATATTCCATTGGTCACTGAAAAATGTGCATATTTTGACATTTTGAGTGAATATTTTGAAAATGATGATTGGTTTGCTGTAGTACTTGAATGGTTTCCACCATCACCAACAACAGTCTTGGCTTCAAAAATTTTTGTATGCATATGATTAATAAATAGTCACTCATGATTTTTGTGCAATTTAGAATAAATTAGGACTTGTAAAGTTTTCACACCAGTTGCACTCACCTACAGCTCATGCAATTATTTGTAAAACACAAAAAACTTTACTTGTCCTTATTTATTCAAAATTGCACAAAAAATGTGTGATTGCCTATACATATTACATTACAGACTGGTTTAGATTTCATTTAAAATGATTTAGGGGGAGGATTTGAATATATGTCAAAATGTCTATTATTTGAAAGTCAGTTGAAACTAATCTACTATCTTTACTGGTCACATTGATTTTTTATCAAAAAACCTTTTATTAAAACAAGGTTTTGCTTAAATTTAGACAGTTCAATAAACAAAATACAACCAGTTGAATCTGTACTTTGTACACCTTCACTAGATAATGTCCGAACACGGGTCACTGTGAAATGAAAATACCACATATAGCAATTATGGGTAATTGATATTGCAATTGATTTAACACAAAGCATCTTTGGAAAGCTAGGTCGTTTAAGGGGAGGGAAGGGGAAGGAGGGCAAAATAAATGAACTCAAATTGGACCGAAAAATGTGGGAGAAGCAAATTAGCCCAAATAATTTCTTAAAACTTTGTTATTTCAATAACTGGATTTGAGTTTCACTAATCAAGTCTTGTGAAAAAAAAGTTAGTTCCCAACTTGTCGAACAAGGGGCATAGTTTGAAAAATTAGTATGTTTTTAGTCAGTGATTTACTAAAAGCAGGGGGGTTATATATCCAGTTCTAAATTACTTGCCTGTGCTAGGTCTCAAGCACAAAAAAATAAAGGAAAATGGAATTGAGCACTCTCGGAAATACTAGTACAGAAAACTTCGTCTCTGTCTGGATTTTTGGTAGCCTATTGATCAAATTGCAATCAAGACGTTAGTCTTGCGGGATACATAATTTTGCACACGATGGGTAAACAGAAGATAGTTCGGTTTTAGCATCATCACGTATGAGTAGACTAACTCAGAAATGCAGTTTTGCAGTGAAGCAAAAGTGTAGAAAAGTCGAATTTTTACCTGGTTAGTGGCTATGCAAATCTACAGCAAATATGAGCCAAATTCAATAATTGCGTTACATTTGCTATAGTCGGAAATGTGGAGTTTACATTACTTTTGCTACTTAAGTAAACCAATAGCAAATTCAGAGCACCAGATTTGCAGTATAGCAAAAGTGTGGCAAATTTAATCCAAAAGTAATATTTACTTGCCTATGCAAATCTATAGCAAATATGAGCCAAACTCAGTGATTGCGTTACATTTGCTAGATTTGTAAACGTGGAGTTTACATTACTTTTGCTACTTAAGTAAACCAATAGCAAATTCAGAGCACCAGATTTGCAGTATAGCAAAAGTGTAGCAAATTTAATCCAAAAGTAATATTTACTTGCCTATGCAAATCTATAGCAAATATGAGCCAAACTCAGTAATTGCGTTACATTTGCTAGATTTGTAAACGTGGAGTTTACATCAATTTTGCTACTCGTGTAAACCAATAGCAAATTTGGAGCATCAGATTTGCTCTGTATTTGCTCATTACGCAAACTTGAGCAAATCCATTTTTTCGTCCAGTGAAAAACATCTTGAAAGATTCAGTGGATTACCTAATATGATAACAATTACATGTATAACAGCTTGTGACGGGCTTCTTTTATTTCCATAGTAACTGTTTTCGTCCTGCCATATCGTGATTGCTTACATTTGCTTATACTGGTACAGAAATCACTGTTAGCTGTAGTCATCATGGATGCGGATGTTGCTGTTACCATAGTGGTGAAATTGTCGTGTGACTAAAGAAAGGCATGTTTTTGGAAAGAAACATAAGAAATCACGAGATGATTGCATATAAACTTCCAAAGAGCGTGCATATAGTGATTTCTGTACGTATATGCCTGCTATATGCAATTATATATTATTTGGTATATCAAGTACACTTTCATTGGTCGAGAACCATGTGTGACTACAGTCATTGAATCTTACGCGCGCTCTAATTGGCTGGAATGTTTCGATAAATAATATACAGAAAACATTATGCCAAGAGTATAATGACATTTATATATCACGATGTTTCCTCCTCGTAATAAAGCACTGGTCGAGTGATCTTGGGCCGTGGTGACCACGTGCACATTGTGCACTACTTGAGCGCATACCTACGGTGACTACAAAAGTAAGACTAGCGTTTTTTAACAAAAGTGAAATGCTGCGAGTGCATTAAACATTGTAATCTGAAATGTGTTACAGTACATTTAACTAGCCATTGGTAATTATTCTGGCATTTGAGGGGTTGTTTATGATGATGACCTAAGTGAACTTTTTGATGGGATGTATAAACATTGATATTTGAGCATAGTTAAGTGAATCATTTCATACCATTGTAAATATAATAATCAAAAAGTCACATTGGCCGTTTTCATGAGTACTTTTTCAATTGTTGGGTGGTCTGTGACTTGTTATTCGAAGTAAGTTTCATTCTTGTCATGACAAACACCACATAATGGAAGGCCAATAATTTTAATGAATTGTTTTGTAATCATATTTCAATCACTTATAAAATGACTCTAACGCTACGTCACTGTGTGATTGATTAATGGACGCAATATATTGCTTGCATGCCAAACTTGGTAACTCATTAGTTGTTGTCCTTAAGGAGAACTCACTAGTTAACGGACTGGTTTACACTAAGGACGAAGACCAATCAGGTGGCCTGGGTAGATACTGCAGTGATGTCGTTCGAGCATGTGGGATTTCACATTTTTCTAGAGCATTCTGCAGGTACATTTACCATCTCCTTCAATAAGTATCTGATTTACCGTACAGCGACTCCATTGTCAAACAGGATGAACTTGAGCATACAGCAAAGCTAAAAAACTCATAAAAGAACATTGCCTTCAACGAGAAACGGCACTAAATTGTTCATTACCTTGATGAATACTTCCTGTTCGAATAATATGGTGTTTCTCATAATAAGAATCTTATTGAATGAAACTTAACTCATGGTACGGCACAACTGGTACCGCTGACCATAAATAAACAATTGATGACATTTTGTGACGTAAAAAAATCATCATTCGCCATCGAGTCTGCTTTGCCTATATATACTCTCGGCCACAGGAGGCCCAACAAACACAGGAAGATCACCGAGATTAGACAGATTAGTGTCAACAAGGTAGCACAAGGTATTATAATTATTGTCATGTTACGTAATCCACTGAAATCCTGACGATGCTGTATTTGAGGTATTTTTAGGTTGAAGAAACAACCAGAAGATATTAAAATAAACAATAACTCATGTTTCTTTAGGACCTACCCATCTTGCATGTGACACCAACGTCGTACTTATGCCAACAGTATGCACTTCCCCATCCATTATGACTACAGTTGGCAATGTACATATCTGTACCAGAACATCTAAGCAAGTAAAGCCATACTATGCCTTTGACAGGACTAAAGTTTGTGTGCTTGACAACTTGTACTCCAGAGTACCCAAGCATACGACAAACCACCTCAGTGTCGTTCTTGTCCCATCCACTATTACATACAGTACCCCATACACCATGGTACCTGACTTCAACTCGACCAGAACTGGGTGATGCTCCTCCAGCTAAACGAACTTGAACTGGTGGAATAGCTGTATGTTGAAAAACAAATGGTCAATGATCGATATTTTAATCACGAGATAATATTATTCCTGTTTTAGAACATTTATTAGGACTGTTTCTCTTGTTAAAGATATTCTAAAAGTTTTCAACGAAACGAAGGCTACAATAATATATAAGCTTGTTTGGTTTTGTTTATTAGAATCTATTAACAAAAATAAAAATGTGTTGGATTAATGTTAATTCTTACCTGTATCTACCTGACAAACCACACCAGCGAGTCGTTTATACGTGCAATATTTAGAGTCCACATTCCACCATCCGTTGTGAGAACACTCTGCAATCGACTTTTCTTTACCACTGCATCCCACGTTGTACATGAGCATTTTTGTTGTTGTCTTTCCTTCAATGTTCCAAATTCGATTTACGGCTGCTTTGTAACCAAGCATTCGACAGACCACGTGAGCGTCGTTTAGATCCCACTTAGACCAATAGCCATAAGCACAGACTGCTCCCCAGGTCCCTTGATACTGGATTTCTACTTGACCAACATGGCTTACATTAGTTCCCACCAGACGAACTTTAATCGCTTTTTCCGCTGAAAACAAACATTGAAGAAGATTCTTGGTTTATGGTGTTTGAATATGTCGTCATACTGCACTGTGCCAAAAGGCAAATATTCAAGAGTATTCAGAAAAAGAATATGGCTTCTTGACTTGGAGTATTCTAGGATGTTCGAGACGGATGATATACGTGACGTATTCTAGTAGTATACAACCTGAATTCTTACGCATACTTTACATAACATTTATCTCTAAAGTAATCGGACTCGAATATGTAAAGTATGAATGCACAGGGATTTTCAACTAGAATACTTCAGATATCCCAAAAATAATATTTCTTCGTGACTTCGAAAAATACTTTCTGCGGTTTGAATATTCACGCATATTTTTCGTACAAGATATTTCTACGGTATGAAGATTTTCATATCTGAAGTATGAATATTCCTGGAATCTTCAACTAATATTCATTTATTTCTGAGTGATGAAAAGTGTGATACATCATGCAGTCTACATTCTAAAATAGATGTCTAAACACCAATATTTTGATACAATAAACATTTTTCAATAAGTAGAGTACACACATGCTGAATTCTTACGCATACTTTGCATAACATTTATCTCTAGAGTATTCGTACTCGAGTATGTGAAGTATAA
>JALIZF010000907.1:0-57500 GCA_029948255.1 Telmatactis stephensoni
CGTGGCTTTAGCGTCGCAAAAATTTCCACGTGGATGCGAACTAGGTCCATGAGTGCCCGTGCGGCTGAGAACTACAGAGAATTTTGAGCGGTATGCCTGTAGTATGCGAGTAAGATTTTGTAAAAATTGCCCATATAAAATTTCGGACCAATTGTGCCTGGGAGCCGGGCTGAAAAATTGTATCAATTGTGCCTGTATGAGTGAAATTTTTGTCCTATTGCGCCTGTGTGGCTGACGTTTTTGCAAAAATTATGCCTGTAAGGCTGAAAAGTTATTTGAATTGTGCCTGTGTGGCTGAAAAGTTATATGAACTGTGCCTGTGTGGCTGAAAAGCTATATGAATTGTGCCTGTGTGGCTGAAAAGGTATATGAACTGAGCCTGTGTGGCTGAAAAGTTATATGAACTGAGCCTGTGTGGCTGAAAAGTTATATGAATTGTGCCTGTGTGGCTGAAAAGTTATATGAACTGAGCCTGTGTGGCTGAAAAGTTATATGAACTGAGCCTGTGTGGCTGAAAAGTTATATGAACTGAGCCTGTGTGGCTGAAAAGTTATATGAATTGTGCCTGTGTGGCTGAAAAGTTATATGAACTGAGCCTGTTATATGAACCTAGCCTGTGTGGCTGAAAAGTTATATGAACTGAGCCTGTGTGGCTGAAAAGTTATATGAATTGTGCCTGTGTGGCTGAAAAGTTATATGAACTGTGCCTGTGTGGCTGAAAAGTTATATGAACTGAGCCTGTGTGGCTGAAAAGTTATATGAACTGAGCCTGTGTGGCTGAAAAGTTATATGAATTGTGCCTGTGTGGCTGAAAAGTTATATGAACTGAGCCTGTGTGGCTGAAAAGTTAAACTAGCCTGTGTGGCTGAAAGTTATATGAACTGAGCCTGTGTGGCGAAAAGTTTATTGAACTGTGCCTGTGTGGCTGAAAAGTTATATGAACTGTGCCTGTGTGGCTGAAAAGTTATATGAACTGAGCCTGTGTGGCTGAAAAGTTATATGAATTGTGCCTGTGTGGCTGAAAAGTTATATGAACTGAGCCTGTTATATGAATTGTGCCTGTGTGGCTGAAAAGTTATATGAATTGAGCCTGTGTGGCTGAAAAGTTATATGAATTGTGCCTGTGTGGCTGAAAAGTTATATGAATTGTGCCTGTGTGGCTGAAAAGGTATATGAACTGAGCCTGTGTGGCTGAAAAGTTATATGAACTGAGCCTGTGTGGCTGAAAAGTTATATGAACCTAGCCTGTGTGGCTGAAAAGTTATATGAACTGAGCCTGTGTGGCTGAAAAGTTATTGAACTGTGCCTGTGTGGCTGAAAAGTTATATGAACTGTGCCTGTGTGGCTGAAAAGCTATATGAATTGTGCCTGTGTGGCTGAAAAGTTATATGAACTGAGCCTGTGTGGCTGAAAAGTTATATGAACTGAGCCTGTGTGGCTGAAAAGTTATATGAATTGTGCCTGTGTGGCTGAAAAGTTATATGAACTGAGCCTGTGTGGCTGAAAAGTTTATTGAACTGTGCCTGTGTGGCTGAAAAGTTATATGAACTGTGCCTGTGTGGCTGAAAAGTTATATGAACTGAGCCTGTGTGGCTGAAAAGTTATATGAATTGTGCCTGTGTAGCTGAAAAGTTATATGAACTGAGCCTGTTATATGAACCTAGCCTGTGTGGCTGAAAAGTTATATGAATTGTGCCTGTGTGGCTGAAAAGTTTTATGAACTGTGCCTGTGTGGCTGAAAAGTTATATGAATTGTGCCTGTGTGGCTGAAAAGTTTTATGAACTGTGCCTGTGTGGCTGAAAAGTTATATGAATTGTGCCTGTGTGGCTGAAAAGTTATATGAACTGAGCCTGTGTGGCTGAAAAGTTATATGAACTGAGCCTGTGTGGCTGAAAAGGTATATGAACTGAGCCTGTGTGGCTGAAAAGTTATATGAATTGTGCCTGTGTGGCTGAAAAGTTTTATGAATTGTGCCTGTGAGGCTGAAAAGTGATACCAATTGTGCCTGTGAGGCCGAAAAGTTATATCTGCATGAATTGTGCCTATGTAAGGCTGAAGTTGTATGAATGAATTGTACCTGTGAGGCTGAACGGTTGCTTGAATTGATGTTCGAAACCCCATTTTTGTTGTCCCTGATTAGGGCGAGTAACCCCTGTTGGTTTGCCGCAAATCTCGGTGACCAGTAGACGTACTGCTTGCAGGCGTTTTGAGGTTACTCACTCCTGATCGGGAACCCCTTACTTAATAATGCTGCCTTCGGTCTAAACCATGCATAAAAGATATAATGTCGATCAGCATGTGACATGGGAACTGAAAGAGAGCCAACAAGTCATGGAACATTTCTGTGGACACGTGATTGGTGAAAGGGGTTCCCGATCAGGAGGGCCAAAGGACCACGATGCGAGACTGGCTTATCTTGTGTAAAGGTGTGGCTGATCAATTGACAAGTGAGCAACCAACAGCAACAAAAAATAAAATCGAGAAATATCCGGCCGGGTGCGTGCACAGTATACATCCCCAAGGCATTGCTTGGCTTATGTTATATAAGTAAAAGCCATTTCACTTGCTTGCGTATTGTTTGTTTGGAGTAATAAGGATAAGGATTGGGAAGAGAACATGGAATCTATGTGGAATCTAATGGAATCTCCATTTTATCAATGTAGTTAATACGCAGTTCAGCTCTCTGGTTGCAATGTATTTTACAATAAAGCATTCATTCCGGCATTTAAAAATAGGTGTGGTTCTATTGGATTGTAGGGGTAGTTATGATCAGTGACCTTGAGTGAAGTAGGATGTCGAGTTGGGGAAGGCCAGAGCGATTCCCCATACCTCATTATCATACTCATGAATAACAATACACAGGGAAGAATATTACACTATTCGCCCTGAAATTGTGCTCAAGAAATCAATAATTAATGTCTTGTTATTGTTTTTATATTTAAAGCTAAAAGTTATTTATTTTTGTTATTGTATTTAAAGCTAATTAAATTAAAGCTACACAGAATGGAAAGAGGTCGTAACAAGGATCGAGGTCAGGACCTGGGGATTGAACTAGGGACAGCATCAACAACACTCACCCAATGATTAAGTTTCAATACGAGTTTTCTTTCACCGACGTAAATTTCTTAAACGTTAACGTAAACCTGAACTCTGACGGCTCACTCTACACAGACGTTTATCATAAGCCCAACGATACGCATTCATATGTAAACTGGTCCTCGGCATATCCTCGTCACTTTGCTTGCAATTGAGAGTACGAGAAAATGCACATATAGAATGATGTAAATACCTTTCAAAATCCTCTTTCTGAATGATTTTATATTTACATAATGAAAACTGCAAAAGTTAATCATTTGATCACTATATGATACGAATTAAACAAGCAAATAAACGTCTCCTTCGAATCAGCGCCCCTCGTGTTATCCTAAATTCGCTTATTCGAGAATTAATGTTACTTCTCGTGTGTAGCTCATGCTTAGCAAAGCCTATTCTTTAACTGCTATACTGAGTACTCACGACTCTTAAAACTCCAGTACATACGGGCTTAGCCTCACTTCTGCAGCAGAAATTAGAATGACAAAAAAGCAACTCCTTGATTCGAGGCTAAGCTTACATGTACTGGAGTTTTAAGAGTCGTGAATTAAGAAGTTTAAGATTGTTCAACGACGACGTGGCTGAAAAAGTGATTTGCTCTGTTTTGGCTAAACCTATGTTTTCCTGTATTCGTTAATAGATGAATTTTGCATTCAATATTCCATAGAATTACAATAAACTATGAATATTAAACAGTAAATTATGAAAGCAAAAGGGTTGGGCATTCCTGTATTCTCGGTAGAGCATCATACTTTGAGTTTGCCGTTATGTATTGGCAGAAGACGGAGAAAATCTTCTATACTGAACTTCCACATGTCAGCTTTATTCTTCTTGATTAATCCTATTGTTCACTACCGTCGTCGTCAGCGTTGATATCACACAATCTTAAACTCCCTAGTAGTACGGATCTACAGTGGATTTTCTACTTAAGATTCTAGTAAGAACAGTTTTCTGGTAATATTTAGGTGTCGATAAAATACGTAATCAAATGTGCGTAACGTAATCAAGTGTACGTAACGTACAAGTCAAGTTACATCCATCAATACGTTGAGATACGTTGCTACTATTTCTCAACAAAAACTACTGCTAGCAGACTTGCAAGAATGTAAACCAGCAAATGATATCCACGTTGAGGCTTCGAGTGACTGCAATGTGCATTAGATGCATTGAAGTGATTGCAAAGATCGCAAGAACAGCAACGAGGTTGACAGTAATATCCGGGGGGATTGCATGTTTGATTAACGCAATAACCTTTGCTGTCTGCACAAAATCTCCGGTAGTAAGTCATCTTTGGTGTACCGTTAACACTGACCTCTGCCAAAATCTGCTCCACACAAACCGTGCTGCAATTCGGCTGTGTTGTTTTCGAGTCGCAATCTTCCCATGACTTTTTTGACCAGCACTCATAACACTGTAGACTCCAAACTAAAACAAAATGCAGATAAACGCAGTTGTAATTAGGTAGGAATAAAGGGTCCTCAGTATCGAGTCACTCCAAAAGAAAAACACGTCTATTCAAATAATCCAAGTTTTTCTACTACAGTTACTCATAGACTAACCTTTTCCGAATTCGCATGACTGACCACGTGACAATACAGGGTGTCTTAAAAGTTTGTGACCCTGAATTGAACTAGAATAGCTCATTACTAAGGTGGCTCGACCCCATAATTTTACATGAACACTTTCCAACTTTGAAATGCTCATGCCTTAACAGATTGACTTCAATTTCATATCCATTATAACACATTAGTTACATATAGACTGAAAAGCAATATTGAATGTGTTTTTGGGAGATCGGACGGAATATCACGTGATAATGACGTCAAATGTGTTTTAGCTTCGGGTTCAATTTTGGCTCTCAAATGCATTTGCTAAGGAAATGCTCGATGCTACATATACCTTGGATGTTTGCCTTCCTCTTAAAGAAGTCTCACTAAAATGAGCGTAAAAGCACAAACGATGCAAGAATTTTTAAAAACAACACAACACTTTTAAATTTGAAAGACATGTTTCGACTTTCATAAAGCCATCTTCAGTTTGAAGTGAAGCTAATTACAAGTTACAGTTATATAGGTATAAAAAACAGGATAAAATTACAACGGTCAAATACTAAATGAAACGAGATAAGATTACATGTGGATAGTAGTATTGTAATGCTTAACCTGAGTATTGAGCTCAGGTTTATAACTATTTATAAAAAAGAGCTTCTTTTATTTTGAGCTCATATTAATGGCAGTATCTAATATTTGAAAACAATCAGGTGATGCAACATCCTTACAACTGATAGAAGAAGCTAAATGTTTAAACACATGAGATGATTTATCCTTAAAAAGATGCTCATTGATCCGTTTTGAAAAATGGCGAGTAGTCTAGCTCACCAATATAACGAGTGTTACAACTCGCACAAGTAAACTTATATACTACACGTGATCGTAGAGCCAAAGGAATAGGATCCTTGGTGGAAAATATACAACTTAACTTAAAAGAAGAAAAAACTAATTTAATGCTAATACCTTTGCAGAAACGTTTAGACAAAATACGTATTTTCCGCTGAGCAAACGATAAAAATCTACCAACAAAAGGAAGCTTAAAATATTTCATTTCTGGAGAAGTTGAAACAGTGTGGTTATTGGGCCTAGACAAACTGTCAATACAGTCTGTGGAAACCTTATCAAAAAGATAAGAGGGGAACAAATTACGTTGTAGATTCGTGATAAGGTTTCCACAGACTGTATTGACGTAGTAGGTAGTCCACACTTGTGTATTCCCTGTTTATTTTATTTGAACAGTTTTTCGTTTCGTCTTTGTTTAAACAATACCGTTTTTGTCTTCATAAAGGACAGTTTGTTTGCTTTGCTGAAAATTCACTTTTGCTGTGACTTTGAAGTCATTGAAGCCAAAAACGAAAACGAAATTACCGATTTGCTTATCAGACATGATATTTTTTACTTAGGATGATTTCTTTTTACTTCTTTTCGTAATTACTGTGTAGTTATTTTATCTACTGGTAGTTTGGACCAACAGATTCCAGTTCAGTGTACTTTTCGCAATAGTCGTGTGTAGTTGTAATTCAACTTAGCGGCTTTTTTGTGTGCAAAATATGTCATTCTTTTCGGTCATTTTATCACGGATATTATCTAAAAAGTTGTTTTATATTTGCTGCTCAATTTTGAATTGATTTTCAGTAGGTTTTTGTGATTTTGAAGAAAGCCACTTCGATGCAGTCCTCAATGCTTGGGCCAATCACGAGCGCTGATTTTGAGACGGCATTACCGGAAAATAATGCTGTCTCTCTGTAGATCAAAATGGTAGAAGAATCGCGATACTTAGCAGTAACGCGATTCTCTAATGCGGCACTTCTTATTTTGAGACGTGAATATTTTGTGCTATCGACGGCTCAACTGATAATCGCACGAAGTGTTATGTCCAAATCTGTCATTTATTTAAGAAAATTCGTCAGAACGCGCGCTTTGTAAGGATGTTCGCGGCCATCGCTTCTGCATATTTCATCTTCGCATCTTTCGTAGGGCGTGACTCGCGTGACGACTGGTTTTACCTTCAAAGGGCTAAATCAACTTAGAAATGCCTTAATTATTATAATACTATTTGAAGGACTTACAAAAAGATAAGATTCAACATTTTTAATTGGTTATTTTGTCGATTTTGGAGCTATGAAGCGGTTGATTTGTGCGCGCGATATTACGTACACGTCATTGAGTGCGCGCGCTCAGAGAGAAATATTTTTGAAATTTCACTTTTTTTTCACGAAATTAAAAAAAACACATTTTTTTATATTTGTTTATGTATTATAAATAAAGTATGCTTGAACATTTTTACAACTATTTTGATACCTGTAAGTTCTGTGAATTAGCGAAAACTCAACAAGAACGTGAATCAATTACTTCAGTATGACATCAAGTGGAATTATGTCACGCTTGCCTCGAAAGATATTTCGAAAACTTGTATTTCAACAACGAGGTCGGTGACTCCCCTTTTTTATGTATTTAAGAGGTCAAAGTAAACTTTCATTTTGAAAATGTTAAGTTTTATTAAACTACAATAGATAAAAGTTTTATCAAACTAAAATTTTTTTCTGTCAAAAAATCAATCATGAGAATTGCGATACAAAACTAATTGCGATTTTGAGAAAGCAATACCACAAAATATGGACGGCTTTGGAGAGAAGATCTTTTTACGTATCACTTCTTGGGTTGCATGTGACATCACGACAGCCATCTTGGATGAACTTCAACAAAAGATTTCTCATTGGCGTCACTTGTTCGTTCATCCAACATGGCTACCGCTCTATTGTCTTCTGAATTCCCAAAGGAATAGATGAAACAGCAAATATTTATCCAATTTAGCCGTCAACGTTTTGATGTTTTGCCTTCTCAAATTCACAGTACAGTTTGTTTATAATACACCTTCCGACTAGGACGACTAGCCCTTAACACGGAAACATAATTGTGTAAACGCATAACTATTGGATTTATGAGTGGGGATAAAATACGCAGGAGGAATAATTTGATAAACGTATAACTTATGGCAAATGAGTATGAACTTTGAATTACTCAATGAGTAATTACCACAAAGAAACGTGTCTGCCAAACGAGTTCAATGAGTTATGTGATACCTAATGTGACAACAAAGATTTACCTTGGTAAATAAGACAGATGGTAAAAACACCACACCAAAGCACGATCCACGACTGTCGCATCTTGTTCTTTTCTGATATTTTCTTGGGTTAGTTGCCTTTATTATTATTTCAAGGCTCACCAGTGTCCTAGACGTATAATACAATATCAAGTTAAGTACAGCTGGATTTTAGCAACACAATATAATGGTCTAAAGATGAATAGCAAGTTTATGTTTACTTCTTATTATTCAACATTTTAGTTTCATTGGAGAAACTGAAACACTATCAATAAAGCACTGAAAGTTAGGCTACATCGTTTTCATCTTCATTTGACAGATGTTCAAACAACATCCTTTGATATATCCCTTTATTCTCACGTGTTAGCAAATTGTAATTTGCTTTGTTGAAACGGTAATGGAGATATTGAATTTGGGGTTCACTTTCAAAACAACTGAATGTACTTTTCATTCCATTAAGCCAAAGTTCAGTCCAAAAACAGGAACTTGGAGTGTAGATCAGTAGATCAGAAGCTTTCTTTCTCTCTTTCTGCTTGCACCCTGGCTTCTTTTTTATAATGACCTTAAATGGTAGACAGCTTTAGGCGAGGCTTGTGACAAGGGAAAGTGTTTATAGATGTTCCTTACGACGCTTTCCGCCGCTGCATACGTAATAATCCAGAATAATTACATGCCGTATTTCACGGCCGTATATACCGTAATTACTCGTGCCCAGGCCGTAGACCGGAACGAGTTATAAACTGCAAATGTTTTTTTTTCTGTGTTCGTCTCGAGAAAATACAATGTATTTATTTATTACCACAATATTTACATTTTTACATATTTAAATAAAATATTTGTTTACAAATAGAATTTTTATGCCTTTGTTCGAGAATCTAAGTTAATTGATTCCAGTAATTACTACTGATTTGTTAATCATAATTTATTCAGTGACTAATTTATACGCATGAGTTAATACGTGACTCATAGGACAGGGTGATGGGTTGGTGGCAGTCCTTGGTACCGCCTATAGGTGTCACCCTAGTCACGTGGGGACGCGTTGGTATGATTCATTCTTCCTGGCTTTATCTCTGAGTAAGGACGCTTGAAATTTTCCCACCTCCTCCCCTCACCTTGTCCACAATGAATCTTACTTAAACCTATTATTTGCCGCACCTTGCTGGGCTGATTAAGATTACATAGCAAATGTCTTTGAAATTGATAATAGAATTTTATTCATATCAAATAAAAGCGGCTATGCCGGATTTTGCCCTTAGCCATTATTATCTTGTGTATTTTCATTCCAGTAAACATAGATCAGGCAATGCAGTATGGTCGAATATATATAGTATTAGCAAGAGGAAGACATAAAAGAAATATTTGACTAAAACGGGATTTTAGGTACAGACCCACTATAATAACCATGTCTGGCTAACCAAGATAGGTGGCTTGTAATTTTTGTTTTGTATTGTAGTTTTATGGTCAATAAGATACTGTGAAATTAAAAAAAAAGTTCATTTCCAGTTCATTTTGTTAAATCGAAAATTGGTGCTACACTAACAAATACACTCAAGCTAGAGAATGACGAGTGGTCTGAAATGGAATCAACCCGCCAATATGGCGGGACATAACTCGTGGATTGAGTTTTATGTCAAGAGGAAAACCATGAAGCAGTGAGAACTGAATGTTCTTACCCATTTAGTTGTTTGTCTGTTTGTTTATTTGTTGTTGTTGTTTTTCACTCCATGAAGTGTCTTTTGTGTAATCCTTAGCCTTTAGTAGCAATTCCAAGCCATAATAATCTCTTCAATAAATAACACGCGTACGCTTTATGGAACGTTAACAGATTGCCTGTGTTGCATGACGCTGCAATCAGACTCACTGCAGTGTGACGGCCAAAGTCTGGATTCATGATAAATACTAGACACTTTGTGTAGCGAAAATGGTTTCCTGTATTGCGTGATGTTGCATCACGGTCAGAGGTGCCACGCATTACCTAATGCCATTCGACTCTTTAGATCAAACGAATGATAAATGCACTTCCATTGGCATACAATGTATATAAATCTCTCATTTTATTAGTATCTGAAGTATTAGTTACAATATGCGTCTCAAAGTGTACAGTACGTACACTAGATTTTTACACAAAAGTCAAGTAGATTCACTGAGTTATTTTGGCCAAGTTACACAAGTTTGGCCAACTGAAAGCTTCAATTAGCTGACTCGTCAAGGTCACGGTAAATAGAATGAAACATGTTTGGAACGATCAAATATCAATAATATAAAGAACAGTCGAGTCAAATCGCGATTTCAATAACACAGGAGTCCCGGAATAAAAAATGATAAATTGTCTTCCATCACGTCGAGCATGCGCCTTAACATAATTCAAAAATTTGCGAGTGAGTGAGTGACACATTAGCATATTCGACACCTCACTATAAACTCGTGAATTTGCAACCCACGAATTCAAAACATTGTACTCAAGTAGAGATTTGGTCTCCAATACAAATGCTAACATTTCCCTTTTATTTCCTAATTTTCCGGGTTTTTCATTTCTATTATCCTCGCTTTGTGCCCCTATATGCGAACGAAATTCCGTCGCCAAGAGCTGCAAGGAAATGAATTATAGAACCGCAGAATGAATTAAGCTTGAGATGATATCTGATACGATTAGAGACTTCCCTAATCGCCTACCAAGTCCACTGAAGGCAGATGTCTAACAAGTATAAACGTAGCTTTAATTATAAACATGGCTGTTCTGAGCCCAAAAGCAATTTTTCGGCATCATTAAAAGAAAACAGAAATTAATTTTTGAACTTTTTATTATTTTTAACTTAGCTTCTACGTTGTAGATGGTCATTGTTTGCTAGCTATTCCATTTTGAATATTATAACTAGACAATAGTAAATAAAGCCTATAATTGACGTCCATTTCATGGACTAAAATAAGTTAATATCACTGTTAGGCTGCAAGGCTGCAAGGATGATAGGGCTACGTTGAATAATTAAAACAGGCTAAATAATAGTATGATATTAAAAGTAGTTAATACATGCATCTTTGTACCTGATATTCAGGTGAATAAGACCACACTATTGGAAATACTTTAATATTTAAAGAAAATTACAAATATTTTGAAGGTTTATACCAACACAAATGGAGATAAAGAACATCAGTAAAACAACAACGATAACCAACATCATCATCATCATCATCATCATCAACAACAACAACAACAACAACAACAACAATAATTTAATAATAATAATAATAATAATAATAATAATAATAATGATAATAATAATTTAATATTTATGAGGCGCAAAATACATATATATATGATCTAATGCGCTCCAAAAAAATATTGTCAAAAAAAAATAAAAAAATAAATAAATAAAAAAATAATAATAAAAAAATAAATAAATAAATAAATAAATAAATAAATAAATAAATAAATAAATAAATAAATAAATAAATAAATAAATAAATAAATGAATGAATGAATGAATGAATGAATGAATGAATGAATGAATGAATAAATAAATAAAATAAATAAAATAACAACAACAACAACAACAACAACAACAACGCAAAGGCACGCTTTGGAAGCCAGTTTTTTATTCTTAAAATATTGGATATTCAAATTGTCCTTTATTTATTTATGTTTACACTGAAGTCATTCAATTGTATTCTTTCAATACAGAACCCCAAATTGCACATTATTATCGATTTATGAATCCGCTCTGGACCAATCATAGTGCAGATATATGTTGTTGTCGTCGTCGTTTGTTATCGTAGTTTTCTGATGATAGTGATGATGATGGTGATGATGAAAAACTATTCAGAAGTCCCAAAATGAACATCTAAAAACAAGGAAAATGATGGTTTTGATATAAATGTACTGAATCATAAAAATGATGGAGAGAGTCGTTTGTCGTTTGCGTTATACTATATCTCGGAGGACGATCGATTATTGCTTTTTGAAACTGTTTGGACTTGTGTATATTTCATGATTAAAATGTATACAAAAATGATTTCATTGGCTTGATTCACGACGTTTTGCCAATAAATAATTGCAATAACTGACTTGTATCAACTATTAATACAAATAAAAGAAGAAGAGGTTTGATAGTGCAAATAACTTAGAATTTTTTCTTTGGCACATCTTACAAGTTGGGCAATGTTCGCTGGCTATAATTCACCTAAGCAAATACCATTAAAAGCCGTCGTCAGTGAAAACAGACAGCTAGATTTATGAAAAGCCTATTCATTATACAGGCGCAGGTGAAGAGCTTGTTGTAATTACTTTTACTTTATAGATAAAATGGAAAGAAAACGAAAAGAAAAGAAAAGTAAAAAAGAAAAGGCACCAACAAGGAACCTGCGGCAAAGAAAGAAACTAACATTTAAAGGAGTTTCCTGAATCTTGTTTTCTTTCTTTTTTGAAACTTGTTTTTTGTTTTGAAGAAACAACAAAATGTATTCAAGAAGTACAAATGCTAGGGAAGTGGAAGAAGAATCTGTCAAAACCTCTGCAAACGTAAGATAAGTGTTGTATTTTTCTTTGTTCAGACTGATGTTGACTGGCCTATTGCTATCAAGACATTTGACCGACTCGTAAAATTTAGGTTTCCAGGTATAGACTATAGACAATTAGAAGAGACTTTAATGACTTATAGGAAACAATCTTAAAAATAGTTTCAACAAAGATAAATTAAGATTAAATATAATAAGATATGTGAAAATCTAAAGACTTTGTAGAAATGATTATAATATAAAGATTACTCAATAAGATAAATTAAACGGCAACTGTTCAAATTAATAGCTTTTACGTATTCAATGTTTATGAAGGCCACTGGAAAAGATCTTCAATTAATCACAACATCGATTTCATTTTTCCATTTGAGAGCATCTAGACTTTTTGAGTTAACACCAGGGTCGCTGAATGGCCTTAAGTTGTTATTGCAGCTGATATAGCAAGGTAATATTTCAAAAGGATTCTACGTTTTGCCTTAATACATTATAGCAGTTCAGCTCTACCATACAGTGAAAAAAGGATTTTTTAAAGAGAAAGGTGTTATTATTTGACAAACGAAAACCTCTTACCTGTTTGTCGTAAAGCGCAGCGTTAATGGATCTCATGTCATGTTTGCTTAATTCACCTTCCCGGAGTTTCCCAGAATTCTTTATGATTTGCGCGCGCAAGCGAGGTCAGGGGACAAAAATATTAAGAAATGATGGTATTTATTGGGAACTCTTTCATTTATATGAGAAAAACGTTGATTGTCATAACAGAAGTAGTAGAAACTTTAGAGAATTTCTTCAAAATCATTCTTATGAACTGTTATCGGAGTTTATTGGTACTATAGTCGTTTTTGGCGAATTTTTCAAGTGTATCTAAGACTTGCTTTAAGAATTTTGTCCCCTGACCTCGCTCGCGCGCGCTGAATCGTCATGAATTCTGGGAAACTCTGGGGAGGTGAATAGTCACCGAATCATTCAGTCATTTGAATGTCAGTTGGTTACCAGAGCAACGCCTCGTATTTTCATGACATATATATGAATATTGAAGTTAGATTTTTTAAAAAGCTGAATATATTTAAAATTATAATATAGCTCAATTATAACACACGTTCTGATTGGCTGAGAGACTATTTCACCGGTAAAGACATGGTTTTCTGACGAATGATTATACCAAAAAGTCTATTTACAAATTTTAGGTAGGAGACCCAAACTTAGAAATATACTAGAAAATACTTTCCATCATTCCAGTTATCGTTTGAATTTACAAACTAAGCCTCGTGGTCGGACAATAACAATAAACGTAATGGAAAATCAAATGTAAGGAATTAGAATTCACAAAATAGGAATTTGTTTTTTTCTCCCAGATTAGTTTCGATCAATAAGAGTTATTTTTCATTGAACAAAGTTTTGTTTCTTACTTACAAAGAGAAACGAAGATTTCCAAAACTGACTGTCGCCACGAGACTACTTGTTCATTCAATCATCCTTCGAGCCAACCTTATGAACTAACTACGCCAGTCATCACCAATCATCCCTATGAACTAACTACGCCAGTCATCACCAATCATCCTTATGAACTTACTATACGCCAGTCATCACCAATCATCCTTATGAACTAACTACGCCAGTCATCACCAATCATCCTTATGAACTTACTACGCCAGTCATCACCAATCATCCCTATGAACCAACTACGCCAGTCATCACCAATCATCCTTATGAACTAACTACGCCAGTCATCACCAATCATCCTTATGAACTAACTACGCCAGTCATCACCAATCATCCCTATGAACAAACTACGCCAGTCATCACCAATCATCCTTATGAACTAACTACGCCAGTCATCACCAATCATCCTTATGAACTAACTACGCCAGTCATCACCAATCATCCTTATGAACTTACTACGCCAGTCATCACCAATCATCCTTATGAACTTACTACGCCAGTCATCACCAATCATCCTTATGAACTTACTACGCCAGTCATCACCAATCATCCTTATGAACTTACTACGCCAGTCATCACCAATCATCCTTATGAACTTACTACGCCAGTCATCACCAATCATCCTTATGAACTTACTACGCCAGTCATCACCAATCATCCTTATGAACTTACTACGCCAGTCATCACCAATCATCCTTATGAACTTACTACGCCAGTCATCACCAATCATCCTTATGAACTTACTACGCCAGTCATCACCAATCATCCTTATGAACTTACTACGCCAGTCATCACCAATCATCCTTATGAACTTACTACGCCAGTCATCACCAATCATCCTTATGAACTTACTACGCCAGTCATCACCAATCATCCTTATGAATTTACTACGCCAGTCATCACCAATCATCCTTATGAACTAACTACGCCAGTCATCACCAAGCATCCTTATGAACTTACTATACGCCAGTCATCACCAATCATCCTTATGAACTAACTACGCCAGTCATCACCAATCATCCTTATGAACTAACTACGCCAGTCATCACCAATCATCCTTATGAACTAACTACGCCAGTCATCACCAATCGCACCCTTGTTAGGGGGAGCCTCTATTATACAGTATAACCACGAACTATAATGCAATATGCATTTTGTCGGCATACTGTATAATAGAGGCTCCCCCTAACAAGCTAAGGGTGCGAATTCTTGACATATCTTGCACCTTGCCTCATTGCGTATTCAAAAACAAAGCAGCAAAAATTTTGGTTTGAGCGACGAAATGGAACTGAGCTCAACCAAAAACGTAATTTCTCTTATTCCAAACCACGAACAGCAGCAAAATTGGTTAATAATTTATCACAGTGCTTTGAAGCTTATGTGGGAAAATTCTAACGGAACAATTTGAAAAAAGTACGAAGAAATTGGAGAAAACGCAACTTCTTGGACCTAGGCAGGTATTTGAGCATTTTATTACATTCATACAACTTTAAAATACTTTAAAACGGTCAGTCTGGTCGACAATCGCGGTAAGACAGTCGAAAGTACAATGAATTGCCGCCAGCTTTAGCCTAAAACCGCGGCTTTAAAGCATGTTTAGGGAGCAACTATTTCGTTCACAACATTCAAGATGATGACAATATAGAATTTAGGTGCCTTTTCTGTTCGCTTCTGTTGCGAGACTTCAGTTCCGACGAATTTCTTAAAACGTGGCCGAGTTGTCTGTTATGTTTAGCTAAAAGGATTCTAAATTTTTCAGCGAAATAAAACGGCTAGATTTTCCACAAAATCGAGTTTTTATGACAACAGCTCATTCGTTTAATGTCGTATATATCACAAATTACTGACATAAAACGCGATCAGTGTATATCATATTATAGCTGAATGACTGTTTTAGATTTTGGTGCCGTTTGATGGTCATTGCTCAAAGGGAGTCAAAGTTATGAGCCAAAAACCGATATGACCGATTTGGCCATTTGGAACTATTGACTCACCTTAAGAAGTTTAAGATTGTTCAACGACGACGTAGCTGAAAAATTGATTTGCTCTGTTTTGGCTAAATCTATGTTTTCCTGCATGTGTTACGCTGCAGATTTCCAATAATTATGTATTTATTAACCTCAATGTATTTTTGAGTAATTTACTAGCTAAGCATTTTAAGTGTTGTAGCCTTGACCGTTTTGATTGTAGGATTTGTGTATTGTTTCGACTTGTGTGACGCACCCTCTTTCACTATAACCCAAACAGACCAACGTAGGGTTTCTCTTTGACTCCAAACGTGATGTAAACAGGAAATTAGATTTAGTTTTAGTTGTTATTTAAGGACTGTCCGGATATTTTTTTGCACTCGCACACTCTTTAGTCTTTGTACAAACTAGCGAGGCAAGTTTGGGATTCGACTCAGTGTTTATTGGAAAGTACAGCCCTAAGTAAGGAAAGTGGTCGAGTAAGGAACTCCTTCTGACAGCCACTCCGACTAAGGAAAGTCTTTCTGGTTGGCCTAGCTCTATCCCGCCTTGTAGTACCAAGCCTTGCTTAGCTTGTAATTAGCTCTTGTTCAAAGTCTAATAAACGAGTTAGCAGAGCAGGCGATTCCCGACTAGTCTCTCGTAACAGTCTCTCGTATTCGTTAATAGATGAATTTTGCATTCAATATTCCATAGAATCGTATAGCAAACTGCTAAATCACGCGCTGATTGGTCGAGAAGGATGGTGATATTTTGTGGAATCGAGGGGCTTCCATTTACGTCCGCATATAAATGATTATCAATTTCTTTCTAGTCAAATTTGGCTAATCCTTTCTATACAAAAGTGTTTTACTCTTTCATTGCACTTTTAGAATAAATTTAGAATATTTTCATCTCCAATCATACAATCTTTCGAAAAATATTAAAACAAATACAAACAAAAACTAAATTAAAAGGAAAACGATCATAAACAGCTGCACCGTCGACAGACATGTTCAGCCCGGTTTTCAACTTACTTTCAAAAATGTTCTTGCCCTAAAAGATTTGCTTACACATCCAAAGAAGAAAAGGTAAACATGAGTGAATACTTCAGTCTTTCTAGAGTACTGTATAAGCCTATTTATTATATTTCTGATGAGCAGGATAGAAAAAGAAAGAAGATCATGGCAAAGTATTCCATTGATTCAGTCAACAAAATCTCGGAGATAATGGAACAACTCAAACAACAACGTACTACAAGCCAAAGCTCAAAGAATACGAAGATTTGAAAAGAGAAGTAAGCAGTTCATTCAGAATAAGATGTTCAGAGAAGACACTGAGAAATTGTACAGGGAACTTGGAAAGAAACAGATAACAATAGAGGAGCCGCCAGCGCTTGACGAAATTGAAGAATTTTGGAAGGAGATTCTAGAAGAAGAAAAGAGTTACAACGACAAAGCAGAATGGATCAAGAGAGCAGAACTGCACCGAAACCAAAAGATCATAGAACAGACATGGAGTGATATCACACAAGGAGACATCGCATCCGCACTGAGAAAAACAGGCAACTGGAAATCCCCAGGTCTGGACCAAATTCACAACTTCTGGCTTAAAAACGTCACAAGTCTGCATGGAGATCTTGCTAGAAGCCTCAGTAATGTCATTAAACACCCAGATACCTGTCCAGAATGGATGACACAAAAACACTATTGTTAGCCATTTCATGCAAATATAAAGAAAGACAATGAAGATAAATCGCCCAAAAGCGAAAAAATAATACTCTCACCTGAACTTTTGGCTCGTTGACAAGCTATCAAGTGACAAGAGGCGGGAAAGCAAATTCTCCTAGAGGGGTGTAGCAATCATTGCGCACCAAAGCCTCCCCTTCAATCTCTTGCTGACGGAAGTAAAGTTATACAAAATAATACTTTTTGATCGCCATAAAATTCTTTTTGTTGCACAAAAATTGATTTATGAGAGGAAGATTAACAAAAACAACAAATATTGAACTTGATATCAACACAATCATAAAAGAACTTGACCAGGAGAAGACCTACAAATACTTGGATATCGGTGAAAGCGATGGATTACAACATTCCAAGATGAAAGAAAAGGTAAGAAAAGAGTACTACAGAAGAGTCAGATTGGTACTTCAGAGTGAACTGAATGGAGCCAACAAGATCCAGGCTATTAACACATTGGCAGTGCCTATGGTATCCTACAGTTTCAACATCACAAACTGGAAGTTAAGCGAGATCAAAAGACTAGACGCCAAGACAAGGAAATATATCTTACGATGAACCGCATGCACCACCCTAAAGCGGATGTTGATAGATTGTACGTAAAGAGGAGAGAATGAGGCAGAGGACTCATTCAGATCGAAAACTCATAAAAATTCTCAACTATTGGTCTGGATGCATACCTTAAAGACCACCCAGACTGCCTTCTGCGTCTAGTATATAAACACGAAAACAACAAAAAGATGTACTCAATACACAAAGAAAGTCAAAAGTTTCAGTCTGAAGCAAAGAAATCGTTGCGCCAGAAACCGCACACGCATTGAAAGAAAAAGAAAATCCTAACACTGAAAGAGCAAGGAAGATAAAGACCGCGTTCAAAGACCATCTACAGAAGAAGCAAGTCGACAAGTGGGAATCTAAGCCCCTTCACGGCCAATACCCAAAGCAAGTCAACCAAGCAAATATCGACAAACATAGAACGCACAACTTGCTGAAAGGTACAGGATTAAAGTCAGAGACAGAGGGACTCATCGTAGCTGCACAAGATCAAGAGCTATCCACAAGGTACTACGAGAAGAAGATCCAAGGAAATGATGTACTTGACATCAAATGTAGAATTCATGTGTGGTCAATATGACGAAACCAATGACCACATTGTAGCAGGCAGCCCTGTTCTCGCAAAGAAAGAATTCGTCGAAAGACATAACATATTAATTGGTATGTATGTTTATTGGAAGCTCTGCAAGCAGTACGGTACTAATTCTGGCAAGAGCTGGCCGAACATGAACCGGAGAAAGTAGTGGAAAACGAAAGAGCAACAATTTTATGGGACATGCAAGTACACACTGATAAAACCATTAAGGCCTACAGGCCAGACATTATAGTAAAAGACAAAGTGAAAAATCAGTGCTTGTTAATAGATGTATCAATTCCATCAGAACGAAACGTGTCTTTAAAACAGTTAGAAAATATTTCAAAGTACAAAGATCTTGAAATAGAAATTATAAAGATGTGGGGTATGGAAACTAAAACCATACCTATAGTTATTGGTGCTCTAGGCTTAGTCAACAAACGACTAGAGTATTACGTCAAGCATGCAGTTGCTGGGGAACATTGAAATCAGAGATCTACAGAAGACTGCCCTGATAGGAACTGCTCATATCATTAGGAAAACTTTAATGATCAGCTGAATGTATAGTTTTCAACATTCCAAAAGGGGGTAGCACTGTGCTGCAGCTCAAAAAAAGTTAATATGAAATCATATCCTTCTAGTGACATAAAAGGCAACGTATCTTCGAGACATCTTATACAAAGAAACTTATCATAAGAAAGAGGTTGCTGATGTTCATTAACGCTAGAGGTCGCTCTTTTAGGATTTGAGAGGCACTTAAGGTGCGAACTAGAGCAACAAAGCGAGCACTGTACAACTTTTGAATGTACATAAGGCTTCCTAGAGCAGATTGTGCATCTACCTAACACCGAATACCGAAGTTTGTGCTTTTTGTATAGAAACGTTCGTTGGAGGGCAAGCTGTTGCCCGGTCCACCGAACGTTTCTATACAAAAAGCACGAGCTTTAACCGTCCATAACTTTAGCGCTATTCATCGAAACTACCCCAATTTAAAATTTCGAAACTTCGACAGACTTTTGGTTTAAGTATTGACAGACACCAATGGTCTCATCGAACATCAACATCAAACAGACCCAAACATGTATTGAGCCATGCAAACACTGTGGTCGACAATATATATCCAATATGCATTTTGAGCTTTTTTAGTTTTACGCCTGTCCTTCTAATAGAAACAATTTACTAAGATAATGTTTAGAAAAACGGCAAATGGCACTAAAGAAAGAAATTTGAGTAATACATGTAACACAGTAATACGTGGGTGAGTGTGTTAGATGTACGTAACAAAATGGGCAACTGCTTTACCTAGCTGGTTAGTCGGAGGCAGTGGCGGATCTAGACATCATGAATCGAAAGGGAAGGACACTATATATCGAGATTAAAAGAGCCAATTTTTTGCATGGGTTATTTTTGGCACACACGCGTTCAAAAAATATTTTAGAATGAATTTTAGAATGAATGTTTTTGATCTGAGTGGTGAACCGCCAACGAGTTAAGATCATCAGTGATCTCTGCAAAAATTGAAACTGTCTCAACCAGTTATGTCAGGTTGTAAGTTGAAAATTTAACATAGGTCGAGAATAAAATGACCCGAAATTAATTAAATTTGACTTGTAACTTATATAATGACCATGTTTTTTGTCTAGATTGAGTATGCACCCATGAAGGATCCAACGACAGCAAAGGCGATCAGAGAAAGTCATCAAAATCAGACCTTTTTTCTTGCAACAAATATTCACCACCACAGTTTAATGTTTCAACTGCACCTATACAGATTAAGCAAAGTTTGTACTTCACTATAGAAGACTGGCTTGTTTCAGCAGCTTGCTTCTGTAATGGCCAAGCTTCCAGTTGTAAGGTAAATATATGATTTCCTAATTCCATTGGTAAAAGTTACAGGTTACCCACTGAATATTACCCTTTTAACTTATTGTTTAAATAGCTTATATTACTGTTTTTTCCACACCATAGAAAATACAGCCAATCAGAAAGCAGGAAAGCTGTTATATATTCAGTGGCATTCAATGGTCTTTTCCTATAAAGCATTGCGTCAATTGGCTGTATTTTCTGGGATAAGATAGTTTAATTGTACAATGGTTTCTCATGGCATACAGTGAATATCCCACTCGTCACTTGTATTTTCTTTGTACTAGAAAATACAATTAAGTGGCTCGCGGAATATTCCATATTATATTATCCAACTCATCATAGACGAGAAAAAATATCGCGTGAGTAGAACTGGAGCGAGTAAAAATATCTAGCGATATTTTTACTCCTCCTTATATACTTGTTTGATAGGTTTGTACTCGTTGAAAGCCTTGATTTTCCTCAGATCTAGAAATATTATCAAAGTTAGTTAACAGTTTTTGAAAGGATTATTTTTGAAAGTTCGGCAAAATTAAATATGTCTTTGCTAATTTCTGACCAAACGATTTTTGACGAGCTACAAAGGTAAACTGCTCATTCTGCAACTAAATCGTCAGTTAAAAAAAACTGTCTAATTCCACTCAAAACCATTGTATAACTAGTATAGAGTGAATACCACTTGCTTAACTGATACTTCACTAAGATGGACACCTCTCTAAAATAGACACCAATGGCTGATCTCTTTCTACTAAAATCTCATATTTTTCCTCTAAAATGAACACTCTCTAAGATGGACACCTGTTAACAGTCCTGTTAGTGTCCATTCTAGAGGACTTCACTGTATGATACACTCAAGTGACTTTCAGCAAAGTATAAGTGTCAGGTCTAGGCTTATGTAAAAGCTTCTGTACATTTCTTATACTGAGTTATTAGCCTACTGGCCTATTATTGAGTCATTGGATTGTATCTATGTTACCTGTTGTTCATGAAGCTTGTTGAATTCAGTTAAATGCAGTGTTAGACCTTCAAGGTTCTGTCTTTATTTGTCATATGTGAATGACTTGGCTATATTTATTTCGTAAACTTAGCCTAAAATCTAAAATGAATATAATGCTAATTTGCCGTGAAACAATATGTACCAGGACAATAGGGAATAAATATGTATGTGAGCATACATATCTGGTGACCAGGCCTTCTTACCTTGCTTTTGGATTGTGCATGCTTCGAAGCTGAAGTTCTTTCAGCTCTGTGCCGTGCAGAAGCCTTGGAGCTTTTCTTGGATTTTTGAACGTCTAATTCATCGGTCCCGAGGATCTTTTGTGTCCTTTTCTTCAAGTTTCTAGAATTTCCGACGTTTTTTCTCTCCACGTGGAACGTCGATCGTTCGTCGATCCGCCATTTTCTTCGTGTCAGCGTTCGTGGTGGTTTCGTTTTCCTCATCAGGGTGATTTGATCTCGAGTATTGGTCTGTGATTTATTTTGGTTATTGCTTTTTACTCAAGTTTGAAAATACATTATTGGCGTCCGGTAACGTATCGTAGAAAATTACTTACGATCTTTTACCGTTATGTATTCTTGCGTATTGAGTAAATCTGCATCGTAGTTGTACGATTTTTTAACGTTGTTGTTTAATTTTTTTTTTTTTTTTTTTTTTTTGCTATTTTCACTTCAACTGCTTTATCATCTGGATATTTTCTAGATTTGTAGAATGTAGATTCTGATGTTTATTCGTTACATTTCTCTCTGTTTGGCATGGAATCAGGAGAGGTGTTTGAGCCCTCGGTAGAATCACAACCGAGTTCAGTGGACCATTCAAGGGTTGAGGACACATCTCCTCAATTGATCCTTGCTGAAATGCAGAGACAGATTAAAGAGAATCATGCTCTGGTTCTATCTTTGAGGGAGAAGCTAAGGCAATATGGCTCTTCAAGGGATGACTCCGCACCAAGATTTTCCCAGCAGCACCATACCGCCTCCACGACCAAGTGGTAGAGGCTAGCCCTCAAGTGCTGGATGCTGATCACAATCTATTGGGCTCAGCAGAATCTTGCGTCACTGTTAAGGCTTCAGAGTTCAAAGCCATGGAAGCCTTGGCGAGAAGCTCATTGATTGTGTTATCATACATTGAGCACTTTGATGTTGCTTCTACTAAGCTCCTGCAGCAGCTTCTGTCGGAGGTGGGTCAAGACAGTGCAGAGTCGCGGTCACCTCGTGCCCAGATGCTGCTCAATCTGAAATTGTCTCAGGCTAGGGCCTTGTCCCATTTAGCCAATATTGAACCCAAGCTGTTGGGCAATGTAGTTTTTGCAAAGAGAGATTCCTTTTTTAGCCAAGTCTAAAGTAGCAGGAGATCAGGAGCCTTCCTTGTTCGCAGGTCAAATTACGCCTGTCGCTAAAGAGTGGACAGAACAAAATAAAAGACCTCAGTCTGTTCCCAACAAAAGAGCCTATGCTGCCTCGACTTCCACAGGGCAGCAAGAGCACACTCACTCGACGAAGAGCCAGACTCGGCCAGCCAGGTCTCACGGTTCTCGTCACCCAACTTCAGAGTCATCCAGTGGCGGCACGGCTCCTGGGAAGCGTGCAAGCCACCAAGTCCCCGGGGGTCCTGCCAGGAAGAGCAAATCAGGCCCAAAAAACTACTGACTTGACAGGGTGGTGGCCTCCCCCTGTCCCTCATCTCTCTTAACAGACCTATCACTTGCAAATATTCCAGTGGGTGGTCGTCTGTCCCTTTTTATGGATCACTGTAGGTCCATAACAAGGAACAGCTACGTGTTGGACCTTCTCGAGCATGGACTACGTCTCAGTTTCAAGTCCCAGTCTCATCTGACTACCAGACCAGTGCTCTTTCCTCTGCCCGAGGCCAGCAGCAAGAGAGAACACCTCAATGCAGAAATCCAGTCCATGTGCGAGAAGGGGGCATTAAAGAAAGTATCCAACAGGTCTTCTCCAGGGTTTTACAGGGTTTGTAATCTCTATGAAGAACGAGAAACTGCGCTTTGTTGTGGACCTTCGGGCCCAGAACCGCCACTTGTCCACCGAAAATTTTTACATGGAGACCCCGTCCAACCTCCATCAGTCAATCCAGAAGGGAGATTGGGTCATTTCGGTGGACCTATCAGATGCCTATCTCCACATTCCGATTTACCCAGTACCGAGAAAGTATCTTCGTTTTGCATACCAGGAGATATTTCAGTTCCGGGTACTGCCATTTGGACTGTCAGTCAGCCCAAGAGTATTCACAAGGGTCGTAGATGCCATGATGACACACGACCGGTGGCTGGGTCTGGAAATCTACAACTACCTGGACAAGTGGCTCCTGAGAAGCCAGCAAGTAGAGCATCTCAAGACTCAAGCATCAAGTCTTTTGCAACTGACAGTTAGTCTAGGCTGGTTACCAAGCCTGAAGAAGTCCGAGTTGAGCGCAACTCAAGATTTTGTCTTCCTCGGCACACATTACCAAACGGACCTGGTGCTTATGTACCCTCCAGAGATCCGTTTCAGAGAGGCAGCCAGTCATGGCCGAAGAGTGCTCTTAGCAAGATACAAGGTTAGTGTCAATGTCAGATCTAGTATCTCTGGGCACTCTGAGATATGGAACTCTTCAATTGTACCTGCTTGCTCACTGGTGGCCAAGCCAAGTCCAGTTGTCAGACAGGATTGTGCTGGATCACGCCTTTCTGGACCCATTCTTGAAATGGTGGGCCAAACTTAGCAACGTTCTTCAAGGGAGACTATTGTCCTGGTGCATATTGCTTCACGGCAAATTCGCCATTCCGAAGTTAGAGTTCCAGTTGAATTATGGGACTATTTTTGGGGATACAAAATTTCAAAATTCACGAAGAAAAGAGGTACAGTTCACCAAATATGAGACAAGAGAGCATAAATAAGAGAAACGTTACCAGGATCAGCTATTTCCGATTGTTTAAAAGCACTTTGCTCCAAATTAAATTTAAGTGGGTCCCCAAAAACCGTTCCCATAATTCAATTGGAACCCTAATTTCGGAATGGCGAATTAGCATTATTCATTGTAGATTTTAGGTAAGTATTACTCATAAATATCAATTTTAAATCCTGAGGAAAATGACATTTTGTCGATCATAATATCCCTGTACCTTGTGACTTGCACTGTTTGTTTGTTTGTTTGTTTGTTTGTTTCATAGATTACTGCTTCATTTGCAATTTCTTATATATTTGTTTGCGTTTTTCATTGTTGTATTGATTGTATATTTACCGCCGTTTCTAGGCCAATGGCACTGAGTGTGACTGCAAGAGGAATACAACTGGCAAAGACTGTGAAAAATGTTTAGCACTCTTCAACAACAAACCTTACGAGATAAGAAAATCATGCGAAGGTGGGTCATTACCGCAAACAACTGTTATCATTAAGCATAACTGCATTGTATTTATGTTGATTTATCCGGCCATCATTTCGTATGACTGTAATGCGCTTTGCCATGAATGTGTCAGTGATGTGCTGTCTATAAAAACATTCAAAACTCGAACCATGCCATGCCATTCCGTGACCTCGTCATTACACATTCAGTTATACGAAACTTTCTCTATTGACGTACGGCCGTCACACGACCGAAACTTCAGATGCCTGAAGAAGATCAAAGGTTTTGGTCGCAACACTCCGCTACAAATCTCATTTCCAGTAAGTGACTCCATTCATTTCTAATTTCAATTCCACTGATTGCCGTAAGTGCATGAACTCTTGATGTAACAAAAAATGATCTCTTTCTCTGTTATATTTAGATTGTGGCTGTAACAACCATGCAGTAAGCTGTCATTACAATACTACCAAGGGATATGGAGTATGTGATAACTGTACTGACAATACAACTGGTGATAAGTGTGAGCTGTGTAAAGTGGAACATTACAAGAACAGTGCTGTTATGATGAACCATTCTAAAACTTGTATACGTAAGTTAAAATATGGCTTAATGTAAAAAGATTAGTTGCATGAGTTGAGGTTGGAGTTGAAAACTTTTCAAACAAGTTATATTTTTTGCAGTGTTTATTTGTTGTGCTATATATATTCATTATCATAATCTGGGATAATAAAAAAATAGAAAACTTGTTTGAAAATTTCCAAACCAAAGGTAACTTAAAAATCACAACCGCTATGCCTTTTATGCATGCCTTTTATGCCATATGATAATATGAGTAGTAGGAAAAGGAGAGTTCTGAGACCGGTGCAGCCGGTACAGCACCCCCCCCCCCCCCAACCCCCAGCCCGGTAGGGCTACCTCCCCTCTCTTGGGTATGGGGTACGACCCCTCCCCCTACTAGCCCGGTAGGGCTACCACCCCTCTCCCAGGGGTATGATGAGGTACAACCCCTCCCCCCTCGAGCCCGGTAGGGCTACCCATCACCCAGGGGGTACGAGGGTGGTACAACGGGGTATGAATGGGGTACGAGCGCAGCGTGTTTCCGGCCCTTTCTGAGGTATGATGAGGTATAATCGGGGTATGAGGTATATATTATAGTACAATAACGGTTATAAAACGATCTAATTTGTTACGAAGAAATGTTCTTTTACATTCCTTCTTTGATCTACTGCTGGATACGTAATCATTACGAGGGACCTCTGTGGACCATTCACGAAAGAATTCAATTTGAAGATGATACCAAACATTTCTGTGGAAGACGACAAGTTGACCATAATAACAACCGATGAGGTCGAAGCCGTGGGACGAATCAAAGTGCGTCTAGTCCTCACCTTCCTGTATGGTGATTTCTGCGTAAGAAAAGTGTATGACCGATTTCACTGCGTAGGTTGTCAAAAAGGCTGGCCCAGTCAAAACGATCACGAGTGCTTACTACTTAGCGAGGAAGAAATCTTTGAAAAAGGCTATGACGATGTTAGAACTAGAATCAATCTCGATGTGTTTTACCAACTTTGTGAACGATTCACTAAACTGGCAGGCATACCCATGACAACAGAATGGAAGACATTCCTCACAAAACTTACCAAAGTATCTGCGCGGACAATCTTTTACTTCTGGGAAGATATGATTCACACGTACGATCCTCAAGAACAGATCATAGTAGACTTTGTGCATATGATACGCAACACGATACAAAATGAGGGAGACTGGATCCCGGAGGTTTATCTCAAATTTGTAAAATTTATGCGAGAATAAAAATATAGACATTTATCATCATTCCTTAGTCTTGTGTTTGATGTCAAAGGGTTAAGACATGGGATGTTTCAGAACCCTTCCCAATTTTAAATTAGAAAACATTTTTCGTAAAGTAAGGTGCGTTCTAGCCTGTTGCGGGGGTAAAATACTTATAGAAAACTCCCAACTCGATGGAGAACGACAACCTCCTTCAAAACCTGTACTACCACCTCAATCAGGGGGGAAGTCTCGGAAGCGTGGATGCTCTTTATCATGCTGCAAAAAAGAAGAATAAAAAGATTACCAAAAGAGAGGTTCGCGAGTGGTTGAAAGGTCAAAGAGTGTATTCCCTCCATCGACCGGTACAAAAGCGATTTCAGCGAAACCGTGTCTATGCTAAATCTATAGATTCATTGTGGGAACTCGATCTGATAGACCTTCAGTCTCTTAAAAAGTACAATAACAATTACCGCTACATGGTGACATGCATTGATGTCCTGTCTAAACATGGGTGGGCCATACCACTGAAAGATAAGACTGCCTCCACTCTTGTGGAAGCTTTCAAACAGATATTAAAAGAATCCGGTCGGATCCCCCAGAAAATACATACAGACCGTGGTAGTGAGTTTGTCAACCACAAGTTCAAAACCTTTTTGAAGGAAAAAGGGATAGGATTTTACCACACGTTCAATGCCACAAAAGCCAGCATCGTGGAACGCTTTAATCGAACGTTAAAACAGCACATGTACCGTTATTTCACCTGGAAAGGCACTCTGAGGTATTTGGATGTGTTGCCCGAACTTCTCGAATCCTACAACCATTCTTATCACAGAAGTATACAGAGAAGTCCAAATTCCGTTACCAAAAACAATGAAAAAGACGTGTGGATGACTCTGTATGGAAACCAAGTTTCTAGAAAACCCTACAAGTTCAAAGTGGGTGATCAGGTTCGCATTTCCAAGGCAAAAGGATTGTTTGAGAAAGGATATCTTCCTAACTGGAGCGAAGAAATTTTCACTATACACAAACGACTTCCAAGAAATCCTCCAGTCTACAAGGTAAAAGAATACGATGGAGAAGAACTCGAAGGAACCTTTTACGAAGAGGAATTACAGCGGGTTCAAACCAAAGGAGATGACGAAGTGTATAAAATTGAAAAAATCGTAAAAACACGAAAACGGGGAAAGAAAAAAGAATACTTTGTGAAATGGCTTGGCTATCCCGAAAAGTACAATAGTTGGGTAGCTAAGAGTGATATTGAAAAGTAATTATATCAATAAAGAAATGTTATAAAAAACAGTAGCTTGTTCAGTGTCTTCCATTTTCACTCAACCTTCCATGGAGTCGGGTCAATTCTACATGACGTTGCCCAGCAACGCCTCCATGAGTGTATTCCCCAACAACTCCTTATCTGAATATAAAGTGAAACTCCCCAATCACGTGGAACTACCAGGAAAATGGGAAGTGGGTTTGGCGTCCATCACGTATCCCCATACGTGGTTCAACTTACAAAAACCACAGGGACACTTCTACATTTTCGGAGCGGATGGAGTACCCACGGTAGGACTGGTACCTGAAGGCTTTTACAAATCTGTATCTGAAATCATTCCTGCCATAAACAAAGAGATCACTGACAGTGGAGTAAAGGGTATGTCCCTCCAACTGGATCAAAGATCTCAGAAAGTGACCGCAGTACTAGGAGAATCACAAACGTTGACCTTTCGGAAGCACTTGGGGTACATGTTGGGATTTGGCAAGGAAATCTCCCTTACCAAGACGACAACAGCCCCCTTTGTGAGTAATGTGAACATTGGACTCCAGTCCCTCTTCGTGTACCTGAACATTGTGGAAAGTCAAATTATTGGTGACGTTCGAGCTCCCCTACTACGAATTGTGCCTGCTCAAGGTGAAGATGGAGAAATCATTACACTCAATTACGACAACCCACAATACATCCCTTTGTCCACGAGAGATTTTGAAGTGGTAGAAGTCCTTATAACCGATGACACGGGGGAAAAAGTACCATTTGAACGTGGCCGCGTTGTGATAACATTGAATTTCAGGCTCCAACGACCCTCCTATTTTTAATAATGGTACAAACAGGTGGTAGAATGATGGTATACCGTGGAGCACCATTTCAACAAGGATATGGAATCGGGTCCTTTTTCTCGTCCCTAGCGAGGAGGGCTCTTCCCTTTTTACAACAGGGTATAAAAACTGTTGGTCGAGCTGCTCTCAACACGGGTATGAATATTGCCGGAGATGTTTTGGCGGGAAAAAAATTGAAAAACTCGGTGCAGTCTCAAATTCAACAGACAGCTAAAACTTTAAAAGAACAAGCATTGAACCATCTCACCTCACAGACGGGGAGTGGTGTCAAACGTTTAAAACGGAAGAAACCTCAGAAAAAGCTCAGTTCATCCCAAGCTAGCAAGGTGAAAAGACCTACTAAAACGGTCCCGAAAAAGAGAAAGCAAACACCAGCATATCAAGGTCAAGTTAAAAAATCAAAAGTCACTCACCTCCAGGACATATTTGATAAATAATGGCATTCATCCATCCACACTCCACCCCATGTACCAAAAGCGAAGTAGACTTGTTCACAGTCCCAGCAACTCAAGTTGTGCTTGAGAAAGGATGTTGGATCGATCATCAACCCATCTCCACTTTATCCTCGTCTTCTCCTATTGAATATCAGATTGTAGGGACTGACAATTACTTAGACTTGGCAAAGACCATGTTGTTTACTCGTTTGAAAGTTACCAAAGCAAATGGTGGGAATCTGGATAATGATGAAAAAGTGGGTCCAATCAACCTGTTTCTACAAAGTCTCTTCAAACAAGTTGACGTGTACTTAAATGGGGTTCTCATTACACAATCTACGGGTACTTACAGTTATAAGAGTTATCTGGAGACTATTCTCAATTATGGTCCAGCGGCCAAGACCTCCCTACTCACCGGTCAGCTGTTTTACAAAGATACGGCAGGTTCTATGGATGGAACGGATCCTACAGCAGATGGAACCAATCAGGGACTTAAATCACGTTATACGCATACAGAAAAGAGCTACATAGTAGGCATGTGGGGTCCTCTACACTGCGATATACTGTACAGCGAACGTCTTTTGTTGAATCACGTCAACGTCACCATAAAATTGACCCCAAACACACCAGCTTTTGCTCTAATGTCAGAAACTGTCAACCCTAACTATAAGATATCCATTCAGAGTGCTGTACTCAAAGTCCGTGCAGTGAAAGTGAGCCCGACTCTACAACTGCATCACCTCAATCAGCTCAAAAAGGGGATTACTGCTAAGTACCCAATACGTCGTGTAGAGTGTAAGACCTATACCATCCCAACTGGAAACCCCTCTCTCAACAAAGGAGATCTGTTTAATGGAAATATACCCAAAAGAATTATAGTAGGAATGGTCGATTCCGACGCATTCAATGGATCGTACGCCAAGAACCCCTACCACTTCAAACTCTATGATTCTAGTTCCCTGAAACTAACTGTAGATGGAGAAATGGTTCCTTTTCAAACAATTCATTTAAAGCTATCCCGAGCTAGTGAGACAAACTTCATGGAGGCCTATCAGACCTTGTTCTCAGGAACGGGAAGATTGTTTGCAGACTCTGGAATCGATATTGATCGTTCAGAGTACATAAGAGGGTACTCACTACTAGCATTTGATTTAACCCCCGACCTGTGCAGTACTTCTGATCATTTCAACCAGAAACAGAAAGGGAACGTTTCTCAGGAAATACAGTTTACGCGTGGACTCCCCAACGCTATCAATCTTATTGTGTATGCTGAATTTGAATCCCTTGTGGAAATTGACTACTCCCGACACGTGACATCTGATTTCTCAATATGAACACCCTACAACTGGAACAAGTCATGAAGAAAGACCCAATAGCACGTTTAAAATTTTGCGGAGTGTATGCTGAGAACAATCTACCAAAAACACTGGATGTTTACCCCTGTGGTTTGATAGCCAATACAGACCCTAAACGAAAACCAGGAAAACATTGGGTGGCGTTTTATTTTTCCTCGCCGCATGAAGGGGAATTTTTTGATAGTTATGGTTATCCACCAAGTTTTTACAGTTCACATTATGTATCATTTTTAAATCGTAATGCAAAAGAATGGAGTTTTAATCATAAAGAGCTTCAAAGTACCTGGAGTAGAGTGTGTGGACAATATTGTATATTTTATTTATTGCACCGCTCACGTGGTGTGAGCTTGAGTACCACTGTCAATGTATTTAGTTCGAATAAAGAATGTAATGACTATGCAGTCAATCATTTTGTAAGAGAATTAATCAGTCAATAAACATTTTTAAAAAATTTATTGAGTATTTGTTTGATGTTTACAAATTAATAGGAAATCCAATTGAGTCCTCGTTTGGGAGGAACGTTCAATCTCCGCTTCTGTAAAGCAGGAGAAATGGGTCGTTTTCTGGGTCGAGTAGGGGGTGTGGGAACCATAGGTTCAGACAGTGGGGTAATGGGTGGACGTCGGTCTCCCATCTTATACAAGGACATCAATCTTCTTCGGTCTTCATTCCGTATAAAATCTTCAGGAGTGTTCAGTTGGGCCAAAGCTTTTGTAAAATCATCTCGTCCAGTCGGTGCAAACGTTCGGCGGGATCTCAAAACATCATTGACAAGATCGGTGATACTTGATCCTCGTATGGGTCTATCCCCCACGGAGACTACACCTTTATCATCCCAATGGATGGTGTCTGGGGATTTCTTCATCCACTGCAACAATCCCTCGGCTTGACTTTGAAAGCGTTTGGGAACCGTTTTCAATATCTCGGAATCACCCACCGGCTGCGGTTGGGATTCCTGTGGTTGGGATTCCTGTGACTGTTGTTGTTGGGTACCCTGTGTTGAAGTTGTTACTGTAGTTGGTTGGACTTTCACCGTAGGAATGTAACTTTCTCTTTGCTCTTGTAAATTGAGAAATCGTTGAAACTGTTGTTCGTGATTTTTCAGTTTAATGTCATCCGGTAAGTCGGGATTAGCCAGAGTCTGAGTCATTTGCTGGTTGAGGTTACTCATACTTTTCACTAGAGGAGAGGTCTGAAGGTCCGCTCTTTGTTGAATCAGATTCATGACCTCTTCGGGAACAAGAATCATTTTTCGATTGTACTTCATTTTAGTAAGAAACTTCCCAAGGTAGATAAAACAGGAGGAAGTAGTAGACTCAAGAGATTTCCTCCACGTTGATTCAGTTTCTCTTTCTTTTCCTTTAAAGACACTCTCTTATCAGCCAAAGCTCTTAATACACTTTTATATCGTTTCAATTTCTTTTTCTGCTCTCCGTTAATAGGTACAACCCCTTGTAACACGTTGAGTGAAATTTCGGCCAAACACTTGATCAAATCAATGTGACACGTAGCTAAGATAGCTTTTCTTTGCTTGGGGGTTGAACGTGCTAAGACTCGGAGGAGATCAGAGTTGTGCTTCATGCGCTGTGACATGGTAAAATGAATCACTATGTGTTGTACAAGAGTTTATGTACGTTTTGTGTAGACTACTTGTTGCTCCTCTGGGAAAACAGACGTTCTCAGCCGCATGTGGTCAGGTGTAGTAGGGTGGAGATCTAACAGCAAGTATCCATAAGGTTGTCTAGTTGCATCTTGATAAGCTTCCATCACTCGAGGTACTTCACCAGGAAAAGCTTGTTTGGCCAAGGTAGAAATACCTAAAGCATCTCTTGGATTTTTAAATGCTATGATGTAGTGGGTATTCAGAGAGATAGTTCTGGAAAACTTTCCCGGTGGGAAAAGATTTTGAACCAAGTTGAGTACATTGATTCCTCGATGGTGTGATCCGCGAGTCATTAAATCCATCATTGCCTCTTTACTACTACTTTCGTTCATCAAATCATCTAGTACTAACAAGCCAGGAGTCTTATCAAAGAGAGAATAGATATCTTGAGGAAAACCTTCCACAAATTCTAAGTTTGGAATTTCTTGTTCCATGATGAGAAATCTCGGTTGAAATTCTCCATAACAATAGACAATCTTTTGAATCGGTTGGTCAAACATATGGTTGACGCGACGAAGAAGTTGTTCGGTCCAAAACGTTTTCCCGGAAGATGTACAGCCATAAGCAATTAAAGACGTAGGACTTTTAAATCGAACATCCATACTGTTTGATGGTTGATCGGAAACTAAATCCTCATTGAATGTTGTAGTATTGATATAGTGAACGCGCGCCTGATCTAACCAGGGCTTCCGTTGCTCAGAACTTAAACCATGAACGCTTGCTAAATGGTTTGGTAATCTTAACAATTGCGTTTTAATACACCCAGGAATGGGACAATCTTTACGTTGTCGATGTACCATGGTAAATGATAGATGTGAAAAACTACACATTATTTATAGAAAATTTTCACAGTTTTGATTATTTTGATATCACAGGATCGATGGGAGGGCCACCAGGGCCACTATTATTACAGGTAGAAACCTAAAAGAGGGCCACTAGGGCCACTATGTGAGAGTTTTGAACCCAAAGGAGGGCCACCAGGGCCACCAGGGCCACTATTATTACAGGTAGAAACCTAAAAGAGGGCCACTGGGGCCACCATTATTACAGGTAGAAACCTAAAAGAGGGCCACTAGGGCCACTTTGTGAGAGTTTTGAACCCAAAGGAGGGCCACCAGGGCCACCAGGGCCACTATGTGAATGTTTGAAAAGCTAAGAGAGGGGTACTAGGGGTACTGTTATGGTGTTTTCGTACCTGAGAGAAAGACATTTTCGAATCAAAGACATAAAACGTATATTTGTTCTCGAAAGTGTTTTATTGTCGCACTTCAATACATGTTTACAAATTGACTAGTATATCCACTAATTCTAAATCCTGATCAGTTAAGGTTATCTGGGAGTGACCATAAGCCAGGGTAGTCACCCCATCCTCTAGAATATATCTCTTATCGTCATAGGGACTGAGCCCTATCTTATTGATATTTACAGTATAGATTTGATGTTTCTCACTTCGTAATTGTTTCATGTTATTAATTGTACGCTTCTTATTTTGCAAACAATCTCTATAGTGAGCATGTCGGATGTTTCTCTTGGTTACATTTTTGGAGATCCCCTTAGCTGTTTTCTTTTCCACCTCAAGACCCTCCTCGTGGTACAAAATGGAGTACATCTTTGGTCGAAGACCAACAAATTCTTCAATGGGAACACCATGGCTTTCATCTTTCATTTTACCAATCACTTTCTTGTTACGACTACTGTACAAAAAGTGTTCTCTGGGGTACTCTGAGGTGTCGAAGAGATCCTCATCTTCTTCGAAATCACGGTAAATGTCTTCGGTCTTGATATCGTAAGAGAGTGAGTCCGTGTCAGTGAAGAGAAGGGTAGCTTGGTTGCCATAATTCCGTTTAATGTAGTTGTAATGAAAGTCATACATCAGAGTCTTTGAGAGATCCAGTATCGCAAATCCCACGTAGATGGGTCGATTGAGGTACAGTGATGGTTTCTTCAGATTGACCGCCACCAGGTCTTCATTAAATATTCTAAAGTAATCGAACAGAGGTGAGGCGGTGAGTTTGTTCAATTGTTTCACGTTATTGACCAGTTTTACGTTGACACGCTTCCTCAAATTCTCCATAGTCTTGCCAAATACAGCATTGTTCATCAGTTTAAAGAAGTCTTTTTCGAAATCATTTCTTGCATGTTTTCTCTTGTCCGTGTTGAAGTCAATGTATTGCTTGAGCCAGGAAGATTGATTGAATCCAAGAACACGATGTATCTTGGTTAATTTCATCCCCAGAGATAAGTACAATTGTAGGTTGCGGTAGTGAACAATGTACTTGGTTTTGTTGCTAAGATTAGGGACCAACTTTTCTGTGGGAGTGTACTTCATCTTCAGATCTTTTGCCAGTTGTTGACAGTAGGGAGATAACTGGTCTTTGGAGATTTTCAGTTTTTCTGGGGCAAGAGGATAGTCGTTGTGGTAGCCATGGAGCTCTTGTGGGTATTCGAGGTCCACTTCCAAGATGTAGCCCTCTGTACCATCAGGTGGGAGGGTCATGAGAGTTTCTTGTAGCTCATCGATCTCACCAGAGGTCAACCATCCAAAATTGTTAACCGGGAGAGACTGGGACATTGCCCAACCATAGAGATTATTTGCATCTAAGTACATAATGTAATTATGCTCCTTTTCAGGATCATAGTCAGGTACGTACGGGTTGTTTGCTTTTGCATACCTATGTGTAATCTGAGAGATTCCTCCTCTCTGAGCTTCTTCAAAAAATAAGTACATATCCGGATCGCTTAATAACTGTAACTCGACCCCAGTCATCTTTAGACATGCCGACCATGCTAGTCCGGGAGCCGTGTAAAAATGACCTGGATCGAGTTGGTAGTACTCTAGACAGATGTCGCGAAAATTTTCAAAAACATCTGCCAACAACAGGACATCCGATTTCAAATACAAATCGTGATAGTCTCCTAAATGACTACATTGAAAAGTTTGAAAAACCTCTTGTGCATGCTGGTAATCCTCTTTGCTGATGTGTTCGTCTTTTAGTTTGCTGTAAAACGCCTCCTTTGGGGGTAGACAGGTTTCTCGAAATCTTTCAACACTGTCCATGTAGTCATAAGGATACACGCCTTTCCTCAACAGTAAATTCACTTTATCCTCCTCCACATATCGTCTTAATATCTTAAATTTACTCACCCCCTCTTTGCTTAAATTATCAACTAATTTTTCTAACGAACTATTGAGAAATTGTAGGGAGTCGATGAAGACTAAATTGCCTACCGAAAACGAAATATATTTTTCGGTATTGTTAGGGATGCAAGTGATCTTTTCCGATTTTAGTTTACCTAATCCTTGCATAATGAGATGCGAGTCATAACCTTTAAGATTGTGCAACACGACTGGAATTTTTCCCGTGAACTTGTAATTTAAATTGCACTCGTTGTGCGCTGCACCCCTATAATTACCAAGGAGGTGGTCATGATCTCGTACACGGTCTGCTCCGAGGAGACCTCCACAAATATGACAGTTGGTAGCATTATGGAATTCCCGTTCTTGCTCCTCCGTGATAATCATAGGGGCAACATGTTTTAAAATGTTACTTATTTGTTTCTCTTCTTCTAACAAACACTCTAAAAACTTGTCTACAGAATTTTCTCCTCGGTATATTACGGGAGGTTTGCTGTATTGATCTATTGTAGACTCCACTACATACCCAAACCCACAAGGTTGGTGGTGTTGGGTTTTCTGGGTCCCACTAACATCGGTTAAAGGAGTGCTATCACACTCCACTAAGATGGACTCAAAGTCCGCGTATATGACGAAAGGTACTTTTTTGTACCTCTGTAAAGGATAACGTTGCATGATCTTCATCCGGTAATTTGATTTTCTGTGGACCGTGACGTCCGCAGTGTGATTCATGCTCGTGCAACAAGTCTTGCCGGACAAAGCCATGCAAGCAGTACATACAGTAATATTTTTCTCCATTATGATCGGTTAAGCTACCCATCAATCTACTGAAATTTTTGATGAGACAATAATGTCTCTTGTCTTGGTGGGAGTACAACAATAAGTTGATATGGGTTACTTGCTTGTTCTTGGTAATGTGTAGTGGGAAGAGTTCGTTATCCTCGAAGCCAAACACGTTGACACTGATGTCATTCTGTCGTTCGAATTTCTGCACTTGACTGATCTTGACGGGATAGTCAATGCCCTCCATGTTCAGTTCGTGTTCATACCTTGTATAGTGGTACACTCGATGAGGACCTGATACATGGGGGACTGGGTGGAGGGCGGCCAAGATGGACCACAGAAAGCATTTCTGGTCATCATTCTGGACGTTGAGGACTGCCTTCTTGTCCTTGATTCGTTTAGGAAGCGGGAGGTAGCTTGACCCTTTCAAGGGTGTGTAGGTGGTCACACCCAAATCTAGGTGTAACACCTATGAAACAGAGAAAAAATATTAGTCATACAATTATTTTTAAGAGCTTGAGATAGAATCAATATGTAGGATTGTCAAAAAGAAAGTCTCACCTCATCGATCTGCCAACCACTTCCCTCACGTTGATATTCCAAAAAGGAGGTCTTAATTTTCTCCACAGATTCGTTGTACTGTTTTTCCAAGGTGTGGGGGTTGGTGGTGGTGTTACAAACACTTCTAAAATGTGGAGTGGACACTTGATCTTCCCCTTCAGGTGTAGATTTCGTCATTTTGACATTTGAACAGAGAAACCATTTGACACCTCTTTTCTGTTGGAGTTGTTTCTGAAGTTGTTTTAGTATGGATTTCTTTTTGCCTTCTAAGGTGAGGAGTAAATCATATTTTTGGTGTTTGTTGGGGTTGTATTTGTGGATAGTCGCATTCTTGTCCAATGCGCATTCCACTTCTTCTTCTTGCCCACCACCTTTTTGCGCTTTCTAAAAGATGAGAGAACATCTGTAAGAAAACCAAAGAATCTCAGATGGGATTCCTGTGGTATTATTATTATTATTATTATTATTATTATTATTGTTATTATTATTATTATTATTATTATTATTATTATTATTATTATTATTAGTTGTATGTCTGTAATTTATAGTTTTAATGTGCGCAACACTTCCGTGGTGCGAATGTATCCAATTGGGATTCCTGTGTTTATTTTTTTTTATACTTTAAAATATTTACCTCAATATCTTCATCGTTCAACCAAGGTCCATCATAGTCCTCAAACATTTCCTCGGGTATGTTTTGTAACTGAAATAAGAAAAAAATTCCAATATTCCAATTCCATTCCATTCCAAACAGTTATCTATTGGGGTTCCTGTGTAAATGGTAAGACCATTGACCTCTGAGTATTGTGGGCTCAACTAAGTAAGGGGTAAGACCACTGACCTCCAAGTACTGTGGGTTTAAGAAAACGCTTCGTGACTTTACCATATTCCTCAAGTTCTGTTCGAGGTTTCTTTTCAGGTAGTTCACTTTCTTTTGTTATGTTTTTACGTTTCAAACCAGTGCATATGACTTCATGACGTTCTAAATCGTGTTTTCTTTTCATATCTTTATGACATTTAGCGCATGTAAACACCTCTGTTTTTTGATGTTGTTCAAGTATGTGCCTTTTGAGCGAACTCTTTCGCGTAAACGCTTTAGAACACTCAGTACACTGGAATCCCTGTAATCCAACAACAGGAGTAATGAGATTGATTTTTAGATATTTTAACCTATATGAGATAAATGCACGAACCTCAGGTTGGTTTGGTCTTTGTTTTTTCGAAGGTGAAGAATCCTAGAAGAAGACGAAGTTTTTGAGCATGTGTTAATGCTTAACAGATCATAAGTAAACTTTGAGTAACGTAAAATTAATATGTTCACAAACCTCATACACTTCAATGTCATTTACTATTTTGTCATCTAGTTCATACAACTGTAAAGTAATGAATAAGATTTAGAACTTTAATTTTATTTGTATTTCATTTTACCAGTCCAATTATCATATGTCACCACCATGAATCTAATTATACCTGAATTAATGAATCAATGAACTGTTCATTTTCATTGTTCACAGAAGGGTTGAATGATGTGTCAATGACAGACTACAAACAAAAAAAAAACAAAAGTGAGCATTGGTTCAAAAATGTTTATTGAACTTTTACTCTCACCTCTTGTTGGTTCAGTTCCAAACCATCGCTTTCTTCAATGATCTCCTCTAGATAATTATATTCGTCACCCTATAACAAATTAAATAAATGTTAATAAATGGATTGAATAGACCGAAAGGAACATTTTTTAAAAAACATTTACCTGATTTAGAAAGTCAAACTCTGGAATATTACTTCCGAAGAAATCATTTAAAACTTCTTGCCATTCTTGATTGTTAAACTCCATGTTGCTAGCTTTGTGAATGGTTGGACAAGTGAAAGCTTGCTCTTTTTATAAGAAAAGATTGTGTCATGATTATGAAACAGGGAATGGGAAAAATGACGTCATTCTAAAAATAGAATGTACCCCAGTACCTCAAAATGCGAGTATTAGTTGAGGTATGATCACGTGTTTGGTGCGAGATTCAAACGTTCAAAACATTGAATGAAAGAAATGACGTCATACTAAAAATAAAATGGTCGTACCCCATCATACCTCTATTGAGCTAGGTATGGTTGGATGATCACGTGCTTGGCGTGAACTTCAAACCTGTTTCAGTCATTTGTCTATTATTTGACAAGACCAATGGGTGTTTTGACAACTATTCGGTATATAATCACTGTGACCTCGCGAAAAGGCGCGTGGACTTATGACAACTGTGTAAACAATGAACGAGCTCTAAATAAACCAATGAGGCAGAATGTTTGGTGAAAATTTGCATAAGTTCTAGACATAAACTAGTGACTCAAAATACAGTGTCAACGATATGAGGTCCTGACACTTATGTATTTTAAATCTAAGGTCAATTTTGATTGAATAAATGACTCTGGAAACAATTCTTGTACAAACTGTAAACACGAGTTTAAAACAATAAATTTGCAGGTGACCGTTTCTAAAACAATAGCCGTCACGCACATAGGTTTAGAAAATCTAAAACTTTGATTCTTTGTGGCCACTTTTGCTACTTCTTTAATTGGATACCATTTAAGAATTAGAACAAAATATATTAATATGATACGATTTACGAATTAGGAGGATTCAAAAGAGAGGAAAAATGCTTGACCGGCTGGTGATTATTGCACCACCAATGACGTCATCGACTCCGTAATCGCTTTACCGGAAACTCGCTGCGCTCGTACCCCATTCATACCCCGTTGTACCACCCTCGTACCCCATCATACCTCAGAAAGGGGTAGTCCTACCAGGCTCGAGGGGGAGGGGTCGTACCTCATCATACCCCTGGGAGAGGGGTGGTAGCCCTACCGGGCTAGTAGGGGGAGGGGTCGTACCCCATACCCCAGAGAGGGGAGGTAGCCCTACCGGGCTGGGGGTTGGGGGGGGGGGGGGGGGTGCTGTACCGGCTGCACCGGTCTCAGAACTCTCCTTTTCCTACTACTAATATGTGAGGGTTATCGGCCTGAAGCGAGGGGTTATGTGATTATATTCACCTAAGGGCGAAGCCCGAGGTGAATATATCACATAACCACGAGCTGAAGGCCGATAAATGACTTATTTTAACAATGGTGAGGTTTTCGAAAATACAAATTTCATAAATGTCTAAAACAGAGAAATTTATGTTGTTGAATTATGGCAGTTCATGTCAGAAACATGCGCAGTAAACCATACGAGTGCACCAAATGCATCCCACTCGTGTAAGTGTGTTTAGGTCATATGCATTGGGTATCAACTTTGTATTCTGTTTCAAACCGGGTCTTGCAGGAATTTTTAATAAGGTCATGTAAAGACTATCGGTTCAATGCGAGGTGAATATACATTAGTATGCAAGGGGAATATGCCATATTCCCCTTGCATAACGATATATATTCCCCTTGCATTGAAATTAGCTGTTTATTCTAGCAGGGGTTATGCCATATATTTAACTGTCAAGAACAAAGAAAACCGAACCAATGTGAAAATAAAGATGTATATATAATAGTCAAGTCTTAATAGGGTTATGTATATCCCTTGCCTGTCACCCAGAATGGCATTCACAATGAAACCCAATTGTATGTGTTTTAATTAATCTCCAGCATGTGGATGCAATCTAAATGGTGTACCCAACATTTCCAACCGTACTCACTGTCACCCCACCACTGGTCAATGTTATTGTAAACCAAGAGTACAGGGAAGAACGTGTGACACATGTCAACCAAATTACTGGAACTATTCTTCAGGATGTGAAGGTAAACTATCGGTGTGTTATGTGCATTAAGGCTGTATGGTACCGAGAGTTTGAGCAGTAGAGGTGAGAAAAGTAGGGCAGTTCAAGCCTGTCACTAAAGGCACAAATTTACCTTGGCCTGAATTTTAGATGATCAGGGCCAGGTCTTTTGCTTCAAATGGCCATCATGATCTAAAAGTCGGTCTTAAATTCCATACATGTCTGAACGGGCCAGTGAGACTAAACTTTCAAACATAAAAAAACGCTGACATTGCTCAACGCTTTGCTATTTACACCATTTAAAGGCATTCAGTTTTCTAGCTATAGTTCTCATACTTCCAGAGATGAGTACTGTTGCACTTAAAATACTTTTACCAGCAATGTTAAACCAGGCATCTGTGAATTGATGCAAGTATGATTTTGGTTTCTATTATTAAAATGCAAATGTCCTTCAATAATTAAGGTGCATAGCCATAGTGAAATGACAAGTATCGCGATTCTCCTATCATTTTGATCGACAGAGAGACGACATTAGCTTCCGATAATTGTCGTCTCAAAATTGGCTTAAGTTTCACATGTGGCTTGAGTTTCTTGTTCGTTCTTTCCCTTGGTTTGAGGGTTTTAATTTTTTCTTGGCGTACGTACTCAGCTCCGGTTTTACTTCCCTCACTAGTCTAATAATAATAATAATAATAATAATAATAATAATAATAATAATAATAATAATAATAATAATAATAACAACAACAACAACAACAACAACAACAATAATAATAATAATAATAATAATAATAATGATAATAATAATAATAATAATAATAATAGTAATAATAATAATAATAATAATGATAATAATGATGATAATTGGTACTTTAGGACTTATTATTATTCAATTTTCATACACTGTACAAATTCTGATTTTCTGATTGGGCAGTTTGTACCACGTGACGCGTTGTTATGACGTGACAACACGTCACTATGCAATAATACCTATGCAATACAAATTAACAATCTACGGCATTACAGCATGGCTGAATCCAGGGAATCCAAGTTTGACAATTTTTCGTCGGAGGACATTGGAAACCTGATAGAAAATGCCAACTAAAAAACACAAATAGAGCAACCGCTTGGGGTGTTTTGTTTTTAAAGGTAAGCTTACGAAGTTCTAACTTTCATTCAAACTATTCAGTTTTTGGCGTGTTGTTTTTGTCAAAACACTATTCGCCGGCTTTGCAAATTCATCATTATAATTTTTGTTTTTTAGACTGGCTATCCAAAAAATATCCTACAGAAAGTCTGGAAATCCTTTCCCCGCAACTTCTCTCAGATGGGGTAAAGAAATTTTATCAGGAATCGAAGAAAACGAAAAACTAAAACTACTTCTTCCCGGCTTCTTGCCGGCGGCACCAAAGTTTAGCAGCGTTTGAACCGTAAGTCGCCAGTTTAAACCTATATCCTGCATAACTCCAGCGATAAGTTTCTAGACCTTTCACTTACAGAGTTCTAGGACTCAGTGCTGAATCACTTTTAACGATCCCAAAAAAGTCTGAGTTCTTTGTTTATATGGACGATTTCAATTTTACCGAGCAAGTTGTAAACATGGATTCTGAGAACTCGTTTATTATCTTTAATCTAAAGTTCTTGTATCACGGTACTTTTCTCCTAGTTTTCTTCTGAAAGGTTTATTTTGTATTGTTAAAATTACCAAATGCTATTAAACTAATTTTGAATTAAGCTTAAGTCTTACTATTTTGAGTGACTTGAGTTATTTCTAGTGATCTTCGACAGTTTTAGCCTGCTTCTGCAGTGTATTCAAATTGAATAATAAAAAGGTTAACGTACTCTTTGCTCGTGAATTATCGGGATTTATCTTCACTCGTTTACTAACAATGAACTCGAAATTTTCTCATACTGCACTCGGCTAACACCTTGTGCAGCATTTAATAAAATTTCTCGTTCATTGTTAGCAAACTCGTGAAAATAAATCCCGATAATTCACTCGCTGCGTATGTTAACCTCTAATTAAAAAAGCAATAGATAAATATATAAACCAAATTCCTGGAAATATAAAAATAGTAGAGCTACAGAAGATTGTACTTCTTGGTACAGCACATATACTAAGGAGAACACTATCCATCAAGTAATACCAATCACAACTATGTATGGACTCCTTATGTTCAAGGGATGAACACGGACCTATATTTTGTAAAACTATGAAAAGGAAAAGAATACAGATAATAATAATGATGATGATGATAATAATAATAATAATAATAATTTTAATAATGATAATGTTTATTTGAATATATTTTGACACATAAAATTATGTGAATTATGTTATATTGACAATTAAGAAAATCATCAAAAATACAACACAAAATAGGTCATTTGCATGATGGCGTCATAAACTATAACTACCAGAGTGCTTTGCCTACTTTCTTTTGTAAAATATTTAGTGCCAATTGTTTTGCTATTCTCAAAAGGGAATAAAAATGTGAATAAGAAAGAAAATTCGTAGAGTATTCTGGTAGTTGTAGTAAAATGACGCCATCGTGCAAATGGCCTATTATAGAGAAACTAAGCAACACTAAAACCCACTCTCTCGAAATAAAAATGAAATTGTCTCGAAATAAAAGCACCCTTGTATACCATCGACTCGATCACGTTCAGTTGCGCCCCTTCGTAATTCAGCACTTGTGCTGCAAGGAAGGGCGATGAGCTACCCCAAATTTATTTATTTGTTTTACTGTTTCAAGAGATAAGATAACATGTTACAGTAGGTTATTAAATTGAATCAAAATTAATGAATGTCGTGAATATCGTTGTTAATTAGCCTTTCCTTTAGCTAGCAGAAAAGAAAGGAGAATAGATAAAGGGAAACTTTACTTGTCCTTGTTTAATTAGTCCTTTTAGTCCTTGTTTAATTTCCCTTTAATCAGCTCATTTATATAAGCAGTGGTAGCTAGATGGTGTATTACCTCTTACATTGTAGGTGTATTCCACCCTTGCCCTTTGCTCATCTATGCTAATAATACTTCCAATTGCCGTTCTTCACAGCATGTTAATGCAATTCATATTTGGAAGTCGTTCAGGCACACTATGCTAAGAATACTTCTAATTGTACTTCACAGCATGTCAATGCAATTCAACTGGAATTCGTCCAGGCACACCATGTAATCGTGTTACTGGACAGTGTCAATGTCTACCACGAGTTGAAGGATGGCCATGTGATCGATGTGAAGCCGACGCGTTTAATTTGTCTAGTGGTGTGGGTTGTTTAGCATGTAGTTGTCATCCACAAGGTTCTACAAAACAACAATGTAATGAGGTTAGCGGTGAAAATCATTGAATTGGCTTCAAACCATATTTGTGGCAATTTGAAATTTGAATTGTTATATGGCTGGTTTTCGCGAGGGACGAAAGCAGAAGCGTAAGCAACATAGCAGACTCAGTATGCACTGTCCATTGTCTTCTCTTAAACAGAAATGCAACTCTAAGTCTGCTACGGTTCTTTCCGCTTCTGCTTCCTTCCGTCTTTAGAATGACTTTATAAAATTGCTCAGAAATTAACTTTCGTGATCGTGGTAGTATTTTATTTAGTTCATTGTTACTGTTTAAATTCTGGTATTCTTCTCTCTACAGACTACGGGTAAATGTGATTGTAAAGCAAATGTCATTGGTGACAAGTGTGACTCGTGTGCACCTGGTTTTCATGGTATCGCCCAGACACCTCCTTGTCAAAGTAAGTAACTACTTACCTTTGTGTACCAAGAGCGTGGCTAGCTAAGGGAGGGTTCCAGGGGTTCTGCAACTCCCTTTGGTGCCAGTTCTATTGTATTTATCAAATAAAACAGCTTTTTCCGTGCTCCGTTCAGTAATACAGCACGCAGGAAGTGACGAGGGCACGAAAGAAGTGTAAGGAGAGCATGAGGCGTAGGCGAGTAAATAGGCGAAAGGTAAAAAAAGGTAAAGGCCGTTGTTTAACGTCCGTAGTTCCATTAGCCAGAGATTATTCCTCTAGGAGGCCGACGGGGCGCTCATTTCCCCCCCTCTCTCCATCAGTGCTCCGTCTTAAGGTTATTTAAAGCTATTTAAAGCTACACGGAAAGGAAAGAAGTCGAAACAAGGAAGTGATGTCAATGGGAATCGAACTAGGGATCTCTCGCACCGAAGGCCGCGCACTAACCAACTGTACCATCCTTGCTCCTTAAAAATAAATATTCAAGTAAATATTCAAGAGAAAACGTTTGATTTCCTCCGTACAAAAACTCAAAAGGTGCGCGAGCGCGGTCGAGCTCCCTCTACTGACATCAGATCTATGCTCCGTTCTCTGATAAAGCACAGCTTTCAGCCAATCAGAGCGCGCGAATAGACTAGGGTATATAATAAATCAATATAATAATTTGAACATCATGCACACTCTGCTTGGTCAAGAACCGCGTGTTTTCTTGGTTGAAATATTTTGATGAATATAATATAAAACAAATTGGATTCAATTTTTTAGTAGATCTGTACTCAAATAGATGCAGAGATGACGTCAAAATGTGGTGAGAACAAGTCACACTCTCGACTTCGTCTGGAGGCGTACATTTTGTTCTCGCCATATTCGCCCTTTGTTCATCTATGCTAATAATACTTGTAATTGTACTTCGCAGCATGTCAATGCAATTCAATTGGAAGTCGTTCAGGCACACCATGTAATAATGTTACCCGACAGTGTCAATGTCTACCACGAGTTGTAGGATTGTCATGTGATCGATGTGAAGCCAACGCGTTTAATTTCTCTAGTGGTGTGGGTTGTTTTGCATGTAGTTGTCATCCACAAGGTTCTACAAAACAACAATGTAATGAGGTTAGCGGTGAAAATCATTGAATTGGCTTCAAACCATATTTGTGGCAATTTGAAATTTGAATTGTTATATGGCTGGTTTTCGCGAGGGACGAAAGCAGAAGCGTAAGCAACATAGCAGACTCAGTATGCACTGTCCATTGTCTTCTCTCAAACAGAAATACAACACTAAGTCTGTTTACGGTGTTTCTGATTGTGCTTCCTTCCCTCTTTAGAACGACTTTATGAAATGGCTCAGAAATGAACATTGGTGCTCGTGGTGGTATTTTATAGAGTTCATTGTCACTGTTTAAATTCTTGTATTCTTATCTATACAGACTACGGGTAAATGTGATTGTAAACCAAATTTCATTGGTGACAAGTGTAACTCGTGTGCGCCTGGGTTTTATAATATCACCCTGACACCTCCTTGCCAAAGTAAGTATCTAGTAAGGTTATGTACCAAGAGCGTGGCTAGCTAAGGGAGGGTTCCAGGGAATCTGTAACTCCCTTTGGTGCCAGTTCTATTGTATTTATCAAATAGAACAGCTTTTTCCGTGCTCCGTTCAGTAATACAGCACGCAGGAAGTGACGACAGCACGAAAGAAGTGTAGTAAGAAGAACACGAGGCGTAGGCGAGTAAATGGGCAAGTAAATATTGAAGAGAAAACGTTTGATTTTCTCCGTACAAAAACTAAAAAGGTGCGTGAGCGCGCTCGAGCTCCCTCTACTGACATCAGAACTATGCTCCGCTCTCTGATAAAGCACAGCTTTCAACCAATCAGAGTATTCGTATAGACTAGGGTATATAATAAATCAATATAATGATTGGTACATCATGCAAGCTCTGATTGGTCAAGAACCGCGTGTGATCACAGTACGCACGCCTAGATGGCTTGAAACAAATCTTACGCGCCCTGTGATTGGTTGAAATTAAATATTTCGATGAATATTATGTAAAACAAATTGGATTCAATTTTTTCGTGGGTCTGTACTATTATAGATGCACAGAAGACGTCAAAATGTGGTGAGAACAGGTCACACCCCTCGACTTTGTCTCGCACGATGCCTACATTTTGTTCTCGCCATATTTGCCCTTTGTTTATCTATGCTAATAATTTATCTATGCCCTTTGTTGATCTATATGCTAATATTACTTCTAATTGTACTTCACAGCATGTCAATGCAATTCAATTGGAAGTCGTTCAGGCACACCATGTAATCGTATAACTGGACAGTGTCAATGTCTACCACATGTTGTAGGATGGTCATGTGATCGATGTGAAGCCAACGCGTTTAATTTCTCTATTGGTGTGGGTTGTTTAGCATGTAGTTGTCATCCACAAGGTTCTACAAAACAACAATGTAATGAGGTTAGCGGTTAAAATCATTGAATTGGCTTCAAACCATATATATTTGTAGGAATTTGAAATTTGAAATGTTGAAAGCAATTTTTTAAAGCAGACTGAAGCGTAAGCAACAAGCGCAGACTCAGTATGCACTGTCCACTGTCTTCTCTCAAACAGAAATGCAACTCTAAGTCTGCCTACGGTTCTTCCGCTTCTGCTGCCTTTCCTCTATAAAACGACTTTATGAAATGGCTCAGAAATGAACATTCGTGCTCGAGGTAGTCTTTTATCGAGTTCATTGTTATTGTTTAAATTCTTGTATTCTTCTCTCTACAGACTACGGGTAAATGTGATTGTAAAGCAAATGTCATTGGTGACAAGTGTGACTCGTGTGCACCTGGTTTTTATGGTATTACACTGACACCTCCTTGTCAAAGTAAGTATCTACTAAGGTTTGATGACAAACCTTTATGTTCCAAGAGCTTGGCTAGCTAAGGATTGGGGTTCCAGTGGTTCTGTAACCAAGGGCACTAGGACAAAGTCTTTGTTTTTATAAACCGAGTTACAAATTGTACTTATCTGCTGTCAGTCCCTTGAAGCTTTGAAGTCACATTATTTCCTCTGCTTTTGACCTTTCTTGCCTCTTTTATAGCGGTTATAAAGCGTACGTTATCTTAGGTGAAACGAACATTCCAACGTACGGTTTGAATATCTGTATTCGCTTTGAGTTGCGTTCCAGTCACCCATCCGCCAAACGGTAGTTAAGGATTAGTAATAAGTTAATTAAATTCGACTTAAGACCATTCTAAGTGAGAGGGGCGAGCTACACAGCCCTTTCTGTTTTCCTCTCGTCTGCTCGTATAATTGGATTACCTTGGCAGGTATGGAGGCCAGTTATGACAGATTTAGCTTTAGCGTTCCTAGTAAGGCCACCAACGCTAAGGTAAATCTGTGATAACTGTCTCCCGTACCTGTCAAGATAATCCAATTATGCGAGCAGACGAGAGGAAAATAGAAAGGGCTGTGTTGCTCAACCCTCTCACTTAGAGTGATCTAAAATGTCAAATTTGATTAACTTATTGATAATCGCTAACTAAGAATTTGATTAGCAATCAACGCATTTGCCCTTGAACCCATTTTGACCTTTGAGACACATTGTGTTGTAATTTTAGGGGACACACGTCTCGTCACGGCACATTTCAACTAAAATAAAGTCCTATTCAAAGCCATTTGAATTGGTAATATGGTCCCTGATGATTGCATATAAAGGAGAACAATTCTTGTAATTAATGTAGTTCATTCGAGTTGCGACGAAGAACGGTTGGCTTAATGTTTGGTCCCCGACTTACTCGCTGGAAGAGAGCGGATTTTGAGCAAGAGTTCATCGTTTAACAGCTAAAGAAATGGTCCAAGTGATTTGAAAGCCATTGAATCAGGTCGTGGAGGTTCTGAACGACGTGAGCTAACGGTTGGTGCCGAGTTGAGAGGGGTTGGCCTGGTCCATTGGAGTTTCACGTGGCTTTGAATGGTTGCACGGAAAGCCTTGGTCTAAGGTTTGTTTTCTTGCATATGGAGTAGTCATTTTGACGATATTTTGTGGTTTGCTGGCCACGTGGCTTTAGGCGTCGCAAAAATTTCCACGTGGATGCGAACTAGGTCCATGAGTGCCCGTGCGGCTGAGAACTACAGAGAATTTTGAGCGGTATGCCTGTAGTATGCGAGTAAGATTTTGTAAAAATTGCCCATATAAAATTTCGGACCAATTGTGCCTGGGAGCCGGGCTGAAAAATTGTATCAATTGTGCCTGTATGAGTGAAATTTTTGTCCTATTGCGCCTGTGTGGCTGACGTTTTTGCAAAAATTATGCCTGTAAGGCTGAAAAGTTATTTGAATTGTGCCTGTGTGGCTGAAAAGTTATATGAACTGTGCCTGTGTGGCTGAAAAGCTATATGAATTGTGCCTGTGTGGCTGAAAAGGTATATGAACTGAGCCTGTGTGGCTGAAAAGTTATATGAACTGAGCCTGTGTGGCTGAAAAGTTATATGAATTGTGCCTGTGTGGCTGAAAAGGTATATGAACTGAGCCTGTGTGGCTGAAAAGTTATATGAACTGAGCCTGTGTGGCTGAAAAGTTATATGAACTGAGCCTGTGTGGCTGAAAAGTTATATGAATTGTGCCTGTGTGGCTGAAAAGTTATATGAACTGAGCCTGTTATATGAACCTAGCCTGTGTGGCTGAAAAGTTATATGAACTGAGCCTGTGTGGCTGAAAAGTTATATGAATTGTGCCTGTGTGGCTGAAAAGGTATATGAATTGTGCCTGTGTGGCTGAAAAGGTATATGAACTGAGCCTGTGTGGCTGAAAAGTTATATGAACTGAGCCTGTGTGGCTGAAAAGTTATATGAATTGTGCCTGTGTGGCTGAAAAGTTATATGAACTGAGCCTGTGTGGCTGAAAAGTTAAACCTAGCCTGTGTGGCTGGAAAGTTATATGAACTGAGCCTGTGTGGCAGAAAAGTTTATTGAACTGTGCCTGTGTGGCTGAAAAGTTATATGAACTGTGCCTGTGTGGCTGAAAAGTTATATGAACTGAGCCTGTGTGGCTGAAAAGTTATATGAATTGTGCCTGTGTGGCTGAAAAGTTATATGAACTGAGCCTGTTATATGAATTGTGCCTGTGTGGCTGAAAAGTTATATGAATTGAGCCTGTGTGGCTGAAAAGTTATATGAATTGTGCCTGTGTGGCTGAAAAGTTATATGAATTGTGCCTGTGTGGCTGAAAAGGTATATGAACTGAGCCTGTGTGGCTGAAAAGTTATATGAACTGAGCCTGTGTGGCTGAAAAGTTATATGAACCTAGCCTGTGTGGCTGAAAAGTTATATGAACTGAGCCTGTGTGGCTGAAAAGTTTATTGAACTGTGCCTGTGTGGCTGAAAAGTTATATGAACTGTGCCTGTGTGGCTGAAAAGCTATATGAATTGTGCCTGTGTGGCTGAAAAGTTATATGAACTGAGCCTGTGTTGCTGAAAAGTTATATGAACTGAGCCTGTGTGGCTGAAAAGTTATATGAATTGTGCCTGTGTGGCTGAAAAGTTATATGAACTGAGCCTGTGTGGCTGAAAAGTTTATTGAACTGTGCCTGTGTGGCTGAAAAGTTATATGAACTGTGCCTGTGTGGCTGAAAAGTTATATGAACTGAGCCTGTGTGGCTGAAAAGTTATATGAATTGTGCCTGTGTAGCTGAAAAGTTATATGAACTGAGCCTGTTATATGAACCTAGCCTGTGTGGCTGAAAAGTTATATGAATTGTGCCTGTGTGGCTGAAAAGTTTTATGAACTGTGCCTGTGTGGCTGAAAAGTTATATGAATTGTGCCTGTGTGGCTGAAAAGTTTTATGAACTGTGCCTGTGTGGCTGAAAAGTTATATGAATTGTGCCTGTGTGGCTGAAAAGTTATATGAACTGAGCCTGTGTGGCTGAAAAGTTATATGAACTGAGCCTGTGTGGCTGAAAAGGTATATGAACTGAGCCTGTGTGGCTGAAAAGTTATATGAATTGTGCCTGTGTGGCTGAAAAGTTTTATGAATTGTGCCTGTGAGGCTGAAAAGTGATACCAATTGTGCCTGTGAGGCCGAAAAGTTATATCTGCATGAATTGTGCCTATGTAAGGCTGAAGTTGTATGAATGAATTGTACCTGTGAGGCTGAACGGTTGCTTGAATTGATGTTCGAAACCCCATTTTTGTTGTCCCTGATTAGGGCGAGTAACCCCTGTTGGTTTGCCGCAAATCTCGGTGACCAGTAGACGTACTGCTTGCAGGCGTTTTGAGGTTACTCACTCCTGATCGGGAACCCCTTACTTAATAATGCTGCCTTCGGTCTAAACCATGCATAAAAGATTATAATGTCGATCAGCATGTGACATGGGAACTGAAAGAGAGCCAACAAGTCATGGAACATTTCTGTGGACACGTGATTGGTGAAAGGGGTTCCCGATCAGGAGGGCCAAAGGACCACGATGCGAGACTGGCTTATCTTGTGTAAAGGTGTGGCTGATCAATTGACAAGTGAGCAACCAACAGCAACAAAAAATAAAATCGAGAAATATCCGGCCGGGTGCGTGCACAGTATACATCCCCAAGGCATTGCTTGGCTTATGTTATATAAGTAAAAGCCATTTCACTTGCTTGCGTATTGTTTGTTTGGAGTAATAAGGATAAGGATTGGGAAGAGAACATGGAATCTATGTGGAATCTAATGGAATCTAATGGAATCTCCATTTTATCAATGTAGTTAATACGCAGTTCAGCTCTCTGGTTGCAATGTATTTTACAATAAAGCATTCATTCCGGCATTTAAAAATAGGTGTGGTTCTATTGGATTGTAGGGGTAGTTATGATCAGTGACCTTGAGTGAAGTAGGATGTCGAGTTGGGGAAGGCCAGAGCGATTCCCCATACCTCATTATCATACTCATGAATAACAATACACAGGGAAGAATATTACACTATTCGCCCTGAAATTGTGCTCAAGAAATCAATAATTAATGTCTTGTTATTGTTTTTATATTTAAAGCTAAAAGTTATTTATTTTTGTTATTGTATTTAAAGCTAATTAAATTAAAGCTACACAGAATGGAAAGAGGTCGTAACAAGGATCGAGGTCAGGACCTGGGGATTGAACTAGGGACAGCATCAACAACACTCACCCAATGATTAAGTTTCAATACGAGTTTTCTTTCACCGACGTAAATTTCTTAAACGTTAACGTAAACCTGAACTCTGACGGCTCACTCTACACAGACGTTTATCATAAGCCCAACGATACGCATTCATATGTAAACTGGTCCTCGGCATATCCTCGTCACTTTGCTTGCAATTGAGAGTACGAGAAAATGCACATATAGAATGATGTAAATACCTTTCAAAATCCTCTTTCTGAATGATTTTATATTTACATAATGAAAACTGCAAAAGTTAATCATTTGATCACTATATGATACGAATTAAACAAGCAAATAAACGTCTCCTTCGAATCAGCGCCCCTCGTGTTATCCTAAATTCGCTTATTCGAGAATTAATGTTACTTCTCGTGTGTAGCTCATGCTTAGCAAAGCCTATTCTTTAACTGCTATACTGAGTACTCACGACTCTTAAAACTCCAGTACATACGGGCTTAGCCTCACTTCTGCAGCAGAAATTAGAATGACAAAAAAGCAACTCCTTGATTCGAGGCTAAGCTTACATGTACTGGAGTTTTAAGAGTCGTGAATTAAGAAGTTTAAGATTGTTCAACGACGACGTGGCTGAAAAAGTGATTTGCTCTGTTTTGGCTAAACCTATGTTTTCCTGTATTCGTTAATAGATGAATTTTGCATTCAATATTCCATAGAATTACTATAAACTATGAATATTAAACAGTAAATTATGAAAGCAAAAGGGTTGGGCATTCCTGTATTCTCGGTAGAGCATCATACTTTGAGTTTGCCGTTATGTATTGGCAGAAGACGGAGAAAATCTTCTATACTGAACTTCCACATGTCAGCTTTATTCTTCTTGATTAATCCTATTGTTCACTACCGTCGTCGTCAGCGTTGATATCACACAATCTTAAACTCCCTAGTAGTACGGATCTACAGTGGATTTTCTACTTAAGATTCTAGTAAGAACAGTTTTCTGGTAATATTTAGGTGTCGATAAAATACGTAATCAAATGTGCGTAACGTAATCAAGTGTACGTAACGTACAAGTCAAGTTACATCCATCAATACGTTGAGATACGTTGCTACTATTTCTCAACAAAAACTACTGCTAGCAGACTTGCAAGAATGTAAACCAGCAAATGATATCCACGTTGAGGCTTCGAGTGACTGCAATGTGCATTAGATGCATTGAAGTGATTGCAAAGATCGCAAGAACAGCAACGAGGTTGACAGTAATATCCGGGGGGATTGCATGTTTGATTAACGCAATAACCTTTGCTGTCTGCACAAAATCTCCGGTAGTAAGTCATCTTTGGTGTACCGTTAACACTGACCTCTGCCAAAATCTGCTCCACACAAACCGTGCTGCAATTCGGCTGTGTTGTTTTCGAGTCGCAATCTTCCCATGACTTTTTTGACCAGCACTCATAACACTGTAGACTCCAAACTAAAACAAAATGCAGATAAACGCAGTTGTAATTAGGTAGGAATAAAGGGTCCTCAGTATCGAGTCACTCCAAAAGAAAAACACGTCTATTCAAATAATCCAAGTTTTTCTACTACAGTTACTCATAGACTAACCTTTTCCGAATTCGCATGACTGACCACGTGACAATACAGGGTGTCTTAAAAGTTTGTGACCCTGAATTGAACTAGAATAGCTCATTACTAAGGTGGCTCGACCCCATAATTTTACATGAACACTTTCCAACTTTGAAATGCTCATGCCTTAACAGATTGACTTCAATTTCATATCCATTATAACACATTAGTTACATATAGACTGAAAAGCAATATTGAATGTGTTTTTGGGAGATCGGACGGAATATCACGTGATAATGACGTCAAATGTGTTTTAGCTTCGGGTTCAATTTTGGCTCTCAAATGCATTTGCTAAGGAAATGCTCGATGCTACATATACCTTGGATGTTTGCCTTCCTCTTAAAGAAGTCTCACTAAAATGAGCGTAAAAGCACAAACGATGCAAGAATTTTTAAAAACAACACAACACTTTTAAATTTGAAAGACATGTTTCGACTTTCATAAAGCCATCTTCAGTTTGAAGTGAAGCTAATTACAAGTTACAGTTATATAGGTATAAAAAACAGGATAAAATTACAACGGTCAAATACTAAATGAAACGAGATAAGATTACATGTGGATAGTAGTATTGTAATGCTTAACCTGAGTATTGAGCTCAGGTTTATAACTATTTATAAAAAAGAGCTTCTTTTATTTTGAGCTCATGATTATTAATGGCAGTATCTAATATTTGAAAACAATCAGGTGATGCAACATCCTTACAACTGATAGAAGAAGCTAAATGTTTAAACACATGAGATGATTTATCCTTAAAAAGATGCTCACTGATCCGTTTTGAAAAATGGCGAGTAGTCTAGCTCACCAATATAACGAGTGTTACAACTCGCACAAGTAAACTTATATACTACACGTGATCGTAGAGCCAAAGGAATAGGATCCTTGGTGGAAAATAAACAACTTAACTTAAAAGAAGAAAAAACTAATTTAATGCTAATACCTTTGCAGAAACGTTTAGACAAAATACGTATTTTCCGCTGAGCAAACGATAAAAATCTACCAACAAAAGGAAGCTTAAAATATTTCATTTCTGGAGAAGTTGAAACAGTGTGGTTATTGGGCCTAGACAAACTGTCAATACAGTCTGTGGAAACCTTATCAAAAAGATAAGAGGGGAACAAATTACGTTGTAGATTCGTGATAAGGTTTCCACAGACTGTATTGACGTAGTAGGTAGTCCACACTTGTGTATTCCCTGTTTATTTTATTTGAACAGTTTTTCGTTTCGTCTTTGTTTAAACAATACCGTTTTTGTCTTCATAAAGGACAGTTTGTTTGCTTTGCTGAAAATTCACTTTTGCTGTGACTTTGAAGTCATTGAAGCCAAAAACGAAAACGAAATTACCGATTTGCTTATCAGACATGATATTTTTTACTTAGGATGATTTCTTTTTACTTCTTTTCGTAATTACTGTGTAGTTATTTTATCTACTGGTAGTTTGGACCAACAGATTCCAGTTCAGTGTACTTTTCGCAATAGTCGTGTGTAGTTGTAATTCAACTTAGCGGCTTTTTTGTGTGCAAAATATGTCATTCTTTTCGGTCATTTTATCACGGATATTATCTAAAAAGTTGTTTTATATTTGCTGCTCAATTTTGAATTGATTTTCAGTAGGTTTTTGTGATTTTGAAGAAAGCCACTTCGATGCAGTCCTCAATGCTTGGGCCAATCACGAGCGCTGATTTTGAGACGGCATTACCGGAAAATAATGCTGTCTCTCTGTAGATCAAAATGGTAGAAGAATCGCGATACTTAGCAGTAACGCGATTCTCTAATGCGGCACTTCTTATTTTGAGACGTGAATATTTTGTGCTATCGACGGCTCAACTGATAATCGCACGAAGTGTTATGTCCAAATCTGTCATTTATTTAAGAAAATTCGTCAGAACGCGCGCTTTGTAAGGATGTTCGCGGCCATCGCTTCTGCATATTTCATCTTCGCATCTTTCGTAGGGCGTGACTCACGTGACGACTGGTTTTACCTTCAAAGGGCTAAATCAACTTAGAAATGCCTTAATTATTATAATACTATTTGAAGGACTTACAAAAAGATAAGATTCAACATTTTTAATTGGTTATTTTGTCGATTTTGGAGCTATGAAGCGGTTGATTTGTGCGCGCGATATTACGTACACGTCATTGAGTGCGCGCGCTCAGAGAGAAATATGTTTTGAAATTTCACTTTTTTTTTCACGAAATTAAAAAAAACACATTTTTTTAATATTTGTTTATGTATTATAAATAAAGTATGCTTGAACATTTTTACAACTATTTTGATACCTGTAAGTTCTGTGAATTAGCGAAAACTCAACAAGAACGTGAATCAATTACTTCAGTATGACATCAAGTGGAATTATGTCACGCTTGCCTCGAAAGATATTTCGAAAACTTGTATTTCAACAACGAGGTCGGTGACTCCCCTTTTTATGTATTTAAGAGGTCAAAGTAAACTTTCATTTTGAAAATGTTAAGTTTTATTAAACTACAATAGATAAAAGTTTTATCAAACTAAAATTTTTTTCTGTCAAAAAATCAATCATGAGAATTGCGATACAAAACTAATTGCGATTTTGAGAAAGCAATACCACAAAATATGGACGGCTTTGGAGAGAAGATCTTTTTACGTATCACTTCTTGGGTTGCATGTGACATCACGACAGCCATCTTGGATGAACTTCAACAAAAGATTTCTCATTGGCGTCACTTGTTCGTTCATCCAACATGGCTACCGCTCTATTGTCTTCTGAATTCCCAAAGGAATAGATGAAACAGCAAATATTTATCCAATTTAGCCGTCAACGTTTTGATGTTTTGCCTTCTCAAATTCACAGTACAGTTTGTTTATAATACACCTTCCGACTAGGACGACTAGCCCTTAACACGGAAACATAATTGTGTAAACGCATAACTATTGGATTTATGAGTGGGGATAAAATACGCAGGAGGAATAATTTGATAAACGTATAACTTATGGCAAATGAGTATGAACTTTGAATTACTCAATGAGTAATTACCACAAAGAAACGTGTCTGCCAAACGAGTTCAATGAGTTATGTGATACCTAATGTGACAACAAAGATTTACCTTGGTAAATAAGACAGATGGTAAAAACACCACACCAAAGCACGATCCACGACTGTCGCATCTTGTTCTTTTCTGATATTTTCTTGGGTTAGTTGCCTTTATTATTATTTCAAGGCTCACCAGTGTCCTAGACGTATAATACAATATCAAGTTAAGTACAGCTGGATTTTAGCAACACAATATAATGGTCTAAAGATGAATAGCAAGTTTATGTTTACTTCTTATTATTCAACATTTTAGTTTCATTGGAGAAACTGAAACACTATCAATAAAGCACTGAAAGTTAGGCTACATCGTTTTCATCTTCATTTGACAGATGTTCAAACAACATCCTTTGATATATCCCTTTATTCTCACGTGTTAGCAAATTGTAATTTGCTTTGTTGAAACGGTAATGGAGATATTGAATTTGGGGTTCACTTTCAAAACAACTGAATGTACTTTTCATTCCATTAAGCCAAAGTTCAGTCCAAAAACAGGAACTTGGAGTGTAGATCAGTAGATCAGAAGCTTTCTTTCTCTCTTTCTGCTTGCACCCTGGCTTCTTTTTTATAATGACCTTAAATGGTAGACAGCTTTAGGCGAGGCTTGTGACAAGGGAAAGTGTTTATAGATGTTCCTTACGACGCTTTCCGCCGCTGCATACGTAATAATCCAGAATAATTACATGCCGTATTTCACGGCCGTATATACCGTAATTACTCGTGCCCAGGCCGTAGACCGGGAACGAGTTATAAACTGCAAATGTTTTTTTTTCTGTGTTCGTCTCGAGAAAATACAATGTATTTATTTATTACCACAATATTTACATTTTTACATATTTAAATAAAATATTTGTTTACAAATAGAATTTTTATGCCTTTGTTCGAGAATTTAAGTTAATTTATTCAGTAATTACTACTGATTTGTTAATCTAAATTTATTCAGTGACTAATTTATACGCATGAGTTAATACGTGACTCATAGGACAGGGTGATGGGTTGGTGGCAGTCCTTGGTACCGCCTATAGCGTGTCACCCTAGTCACGTGGGGACGCGTTGGTATGATTCATTCTTCCTGGCTTTATCTCTGAGTAAGGACGCTTGAAATTTTCCCACCTCCTCCCCTCACCTTGTCCACAATGAATCTTACTTAAACCTATTATTTGCCCGCACCTTTGCTGGGCTGATTAAGATTACATAGCAAATGTCTTTGAAATTGATAATAGAATTTTATTCATATCAAATAAAAGCGGCTATGCCGGATTTTGCCCTTAGCCATTATTATCTTGTGTATTTTCATTTCCAGTAAACATAGATCAGGCAATGCAGTATGGTCGAATATATATAGTATTAGCAAGAGGAAGACATAAAAGAAATATTTGACTAAAACGGGATTTTAGGTACAGACCACCTATAATAACCATGTCTGGCTAACCAAGATAGGTGGCTTGTAATTTTTGTTTTGTATTGTAGTTTTATGGTCAATAAGATACTGTGAAATTTAAAAAAAAGTTCATTTCCAGTTCATTTTGTTAAATCGAAAATTGGTGCTACACTAACAAATACACTCAAGCTAGAGAATGACGAGTGGTCTGAAATGGAATCAACCCGCCAATATGGCGGACATAACTCGTGGATTGAGTTTTATGTCCAGAGGAA
>JALIZF010000907.1:62500-104185 GCA_029948255.1 Telmatactis stephensoni
TGAACTAACTACGCCAGTCATCACCAATCATCCCTATGAACTAACTACGCCAGTCATCACCAATCATCCTTATGAACTTACTATACGCCAGTCATCACCAATCATCCTTATGAACTAACTACGCCAGTCATCACCAATCATCCTTATGAACTTACTACGCCAGTCATCACCAATCATCAGTCCGGTTCATATCCAGTTTTGGAGATATTTTGTAAATACTACTTCGGACAATCAGAGTTGAGGAAATGTGGTTACTATAACAACTGTCAGCTTAAATCATTGACGAACACCACATTTATGATACTCAATTTACAAATTCCATGTTTATGCAGTTACCTTATATTCAATCATATTTTTACAATAACCTCAGTTTTGTAAAACTCTCTACCTTGCCTATCCGGCAAATTAGAATACACATGAGTAAGGAATAAATGTTCTCATGTTAATTTGAACTGTTTTGATTTTGCCGCGGCGATTTCATCGCTGCTGAGAATTAAGTAAATTCTGATAACAAATAAAGGCCAAATTAGGATTGAGATAGTTAAAAACTTTATTCTATCACATCGAGCACTGAATAGGCTTCAAAGGGCTTTCAAAGAGAGCCACACAACGAATAGTTTTAGCAAGTTCAATGAAAATATTTATAGCTAACTTTGAATTCATGACCTTTGGCCGTCAGTCTGTCACGGCAACTCATGACTCTTGCAACAATCGAAAATATCGTTAAAACCTACCCAAAAATTCTTGAGCTGCTCCAAAACTTTATCTTTACGATAGCGATTGTCCAAGAATCCAAAATGAATTGATTTTGGCCATCCAAAGAGATCCAAGGACTCGAGATTTACAAGCACAATTCTTGACTGGCAAATAGTTCAGCCGTCCTCAAATTTAAACAAGTCTTGGCCCATTCACTTTTGGGCTGGCACCCAAACAAAACCATCACTGTCTTGTGCAAAAACTCAAATCCTTTCAGAAAATTATGGCAAACATTTCTTTAAAAGCGCGGAAGATAGTAAAACCTTCGAATTAGTGTATAGTGACAACGGTATTTTTATTGCTGAAAGACCCGTAACTTGAACTTGAGCTCGTTAATATGACGTCTTCGAAGCTTTGTCTGACATTGAAAAGACACCACGGGATACCTGCATAATAATAGACTTCACAGCTTGAAAAGTGCTGTGGATATGCATTGCCATTTCAAAGAAATAAGGGAAATTATAGAGACAACTTGATCTTATTTACACACTCCATTTTGTCACGCCAGTCATATCTCCAAAACTGGATATGAACCGGACTGATCATCCCTATGAACTAACTACGCCAGTCATCACCAATCGCACCCTTGTTAGGGGGAGCCTCTATTATACAGTATAACCACGAACTATAATGCAATATGCATTTTGTCGGTATACTGTATAATAGAGGCTCCCCCTAACAAGCTAAGGGTGCGAATTCTTGACATATCTTGCACCTTGCCTCATTGCGTATTCAAAAACAAAGCAGCAAAAATTTTGGTTTGAGCGACGAAATGGAACTGAGCTCAACCAAAAACGTAATTTCTCTTATTCCAAACCACGAACAGCAGCAAAATTGGTTAATAATTTATCACAGTGCTTTGAAGCTTATGTGGGAAAATTCTAACGGAACAATTTGAAAAAAGTACGAAGAAATCGGAGAAAACGCAACTTCTTGGACCTAGGCAGGTATTTGAGCATTTTATTACATTCATACAACTTTAAAATACTTTAAAACGGTCAGTCTGGTCGACAATCGCGGTAAGACAGTCGAAAGTACAATGAATTGCCGCCAGCTTTAGCCTAAAACCGCGGCTTTAAAGCATGTTTAGGGAGCAACTATTTCGTTCACAACATTCAAGATGATGACAATATAGAATTTAGGTGCCTTTTCTGTTCGCTTCTGTTGCGAGACTTCAGTTCCGACGAATTTCTTAAAACGTGGCCGAGTTGTCTGTTATGTTTAGCTAAAAGGATTCTAAATTTTTCAGCGAAATAAAACGGCTAGATTTTCCACAAAATCGAGTTTTTATGACAACAGCTCATTCGTTTAATGTCGTATATATCACAAATTACTGACATAAAACGCGATCAGTGTATATCATATTATAGCTGAATGACTGTTTTAGATTTTGGTGCCGTTTGATGGTCATTGCTCAAAGGGAGTCAAAGTTATGAGCCAAAAACCGATATGACCGATTTGGCCATTTGGAACTATTGACTCACCTTAAGAAGTTTAAGATTGTTCAACGACGACGTAGCTGAAAAATTGATTTGCTCTGTTTTGGCTAAATCTATGTTTTCCTGCATGTGTTACGCTGCAGATTTCCAATAATTATGTATTTATTAACCTCAATGTATTTTTGAGTAATTTACTAGCTAAGCATTTTAAGTGTTGTAACCTTGACCGTTTTGATTGTAGGATTTGTGTATTGTTTCGACTTGTGTGACGCACCCTCTTTCACTATAACCCAAACAGACCAACGTAGGGTTTCTCTTTGACTCCAAACGTGATGTAAACAGGAAATTAGATTTAGTTTTAGTTGTTATTTAAGGACTGTCCGGATATTTTTTTGCACTCGCACACTCTTTAGTCTTTGTACAAACTAGCGAGGCAAGTTTGGGATTCGACTCAGTGTTTATTGGAAAGTACAGCCCTAAGTAAGGAAAGTGGTCGAGTAAGGAACTCCTTCTGACAGCCACTCCGACTAAGGAAAGTCTTTCTGGTTGGCCTGGCTCTATCCCGCCTTGTAGTACCAAGCCTTGCTTAGCTTGTAATTAGCTCTTGTTCAAAGTCTAATAAACGAGTTAGCAGAGCAGGCGATTCCCGACTAGTCTCTCGTAACAGTCTCTCGTATTCGTTAATAGATGAATTTTGCATTCAATATTCCATAGAATCGTATAGCAAACTGCTAAATCACGCGCTGATTGGTCGAGAAGGATGGTGATATTTTGTGGAATCGAGGGGCTTCCATTTACGTCCGCATATAAATGATTATCAATTTCTTTCTAGTCAAATTTGGCTAATCCTTTCTATACAAAAGTGTTTTACTCTTTCATTGCACTTTTAGAATAAATTTAGAATATTTTCATCTCCAATCATACAATCTTTCGAAAAATATTAAAACAAATACAAACAAAAACTAAATTAAAAGGAAAACAATCATAAACAGCTGCACCGTCGACAGACATGTTCAGCCCGGTTTTCAACTTACTTTCAAAAATGTTCTTGCCCTAAAAGATTTGCTTACACATCCAAAGAAGAAAAGGTAAACATGAGTGAATACTTCAGTCTTTCTAGAGTACTGTATAAGCCTATTTATTATATTTCTGATGAGCAGGAGAAACAACATGCAGAAAATCAGTTCAAAGACAAGACAACAATTGATTTTTAGAAAATCTTAACAAAATTAATTGTTCAAAACAGTATTTTCCTTAAGGAAAGTTCATTTTTGAGTTTGTTTTAAGCCAAAATCTAGCGAAGTCCTAGCGACTTCAACTCATGCAACTCTCCGTGTCTAGCGTCTCTTCACTGATCGAACCTGTGACCTAAAAACTCCGACAAAGTGCTCAAACTAGTTTTTCAAACATCAAAAGATAAAAAGCTTGATATGAGAGCTATTAAAATTAGATAACTTAAATGCTTACCGTTTTTCTGTTCAACGGTACTAGTGACTAACAGAGTCAGTGATCCAAACGAAATTTTCCCGGTTCTAGCTAGAACGTCTTGTTTTGCCGCTCATGAGACAACTTAGACAACTGTTCCTCCAGGAGAATTCCCACCGGTGATTCTTCATTTCCATTGCAAAGTTTGTATCGACGTAATTTGATCAGAAATTTGCTCCTCACGACGAAGCCCGGTTTGCAAAGGTGGTTTTCATTCATGCTTTATACAGCTTCAACCTGATTCGTCAGTTAGTTTTGTTTGTTGGCTATGAAATGGCTTCCCGTGCGCTCGCAGCAAAATTGTGAAAAACTAGTATTATTTAACTTTTTTTCTTGTCTGCTATACGATTCAAGGAAAATTCATTGGCTCGACTCGTGGAATTCCCTCGTCAGCCAATGAATTTACCTATAGAATCCCATAGCTCACACGAAACTCGCGCGCTGATTGGCTATCAAGTCCATCGAGGAGTGAGAATTCAGCGTGGAATTGCATGATTACACAGGCAGCCCGCAACCGTTTTGATTCCTTTTCCTTCTCATAATCGGTGTTTGAAAAATAATTATTTTTTGTAGTTCAATATAAAATGAAAATACAAGCCAATAAAAAAAGATTCAACAGATTTCAAGACAAAGGAAAATATTTTTCCAAAGATATTGACGGTAAAACATGGAGTGAGAATTCAGTGTGGAATTGCATACTTACACAGGTAGCCCGCGATTGCTGTGTTTCTTCTTTTTGTTTTTAGCGAAACGTAATTTAAAATAGTTCAAAAACAAACTTCAATAGCTGCCAAAAATTATCATGAGAAAACAAGCAAAGAAAAAGACGCAATAACTAATAGGAAAAGGACATTTTTACGCCTAGTACTTAATATGAAAGCGAGCGTTTGAAGTCCGTCAAGATCGTGGTCTGGTGTTTTTCGACAACTTCGACATTACTTTTATCCCTTCAGTAGAAAAAAATGATCACTTATTTCAAAACATAAAGAACAGATTGTATCCGGATGCAGTCATAGATGTTTTTGAAAACAAAACAACAGAAATACACAGTCCAATAGATTTGTTTGAGCGATTTATTTTCAACTGAAGTTGTCAGAACGAATTATCCAAAAAACACCGGTAAAAAGGCATTCAAAACATAACCAAAAAAACCAGCAAGATAGAAAATTATTATCAGGTCTGAATAGCAAGCAGTCGATAGTTAGGGGAACACAATTTTCGACTTTACTTAACTTAAGCTTACTTTTTCCGCAGTGTCAATGAAATGCTTCAGACCATTTTTCCCGACAAACAAGTGTTGTTTTGCCATTCATGAGATCGACATTCCTCCAGGACAATGTTTACATGGTTTCCAGTTCCAATTGCAGTCAAATAAAGTACATTTTCCAGTAGTTTTACAATAATTTTGTTCCTCAAATACTCGACACGAGGTTGAAGCAAAGTAAGAAGTTTGCAAGTGAGACGATTTTCATTCACGACTACAGCTTCATTCTCATTCGCTGGCTATTTTTGTGTACTTGCCCTTGAATGGCTTGCCGTGCGCTTTGAAAAAATGGACAAAATCTTCTCTATTTATTTTTTCTATGTCCGCTATGGGATTCAAGGAAAATTCATTTCCCGACTCGGGAATTCCACGTTGAATTTCACTCGAAAAAACGATATCGCGACTCGTGCGATATCGTTTTTCTCGTGAAATTCAACGTGGAATTCCCTCGTCATCCAATGAATTTTCCTATAGAATTACAATACACTATGAATATTAAACAGTAAATTATGAAAGCAAAAGGGTTGGGCATTCCTGTATTCTCGGTAGAGCATCATACTTCGAGTTTGCCGTTATGTATTGGCAGAAGACGGAGAAAATCCTCTATACTGAACTTCCACATGTCAGCTTTATTCTTCTTGATTAATCTTATTGTTCACTACCGTCGTCGTCAGCGTTGATATCATACAATCTTAAACTCCCTAGTAGTACGGATCTACAGTGGATTTTCTACTTAAGATTCTAGTAAGAACAGTTTTCTGGTAATATTTAGGTGTCGATAAAATACGTAATCAAATGTGCGTAACGTAATCAAGTGTACGTAACGTACAAGTCAAGTTACATCCATCAGTACGTTGAGATACGTTGCTACTATTTCTCAACAAAAACTACTGCTAGCAGACTTGCAAGAATGTAAACCAGCAAATGATATCCACGTTGAGGCTTCGAGTGACTGCAATATGCATTAGGTGCATTGAAGTGATTGCAAAGATCGCAAGAACAGCAACGAGGTTGACAGTAATATCCGGGGTGATTGCATGTTTGATTAATGCAATAATCTTTGCTAGGTGCACAAAATCTCCGGTAGAAAGTCTTCTTTGGTGTACCGTTAACACTGATCTCTGCCATAATCTGCTCCACACAAACCGTGCTGCAATTCTCCTGTGTTGTTTTCGAGTCGCAATCTTCCCATGACTTATTTGACCAGCACTGATAACACTGTAGACTCCAAGCTAGAACAAAATGCAGATAAGTGCAGTTGTAATTAGGTGGAAACACAGGGTTCCCAGACCCTCCTACTGTGTGTTTGGGCGGTAGGCGTAAGGTACTGATAAGGAATTTCATGGATTTAAATTTGTACTGCATTTTAATTATTTTCTAGTGAAACTTTACAAAAATGTCTTCACAAACGAAAGATTGACACTAAGCACCGTTATGTAGTGCCCCTCATAGTGTTTTCACTTCCAACCACGTGACATGATCGAAATGTTTTGGTTCTTTCTAGAGCTCTAAACAAAATCTTCTGTCTGAAACAACAACCAAAACTATGCCCCTAAGTAAATGTTAGAGTCAAAAATATCTTTCCTTACGAAGATATAAACGTTTTATTATACACAATTTGAAAACGCATGACAACATTGCGTGGTAGAATTTCGGACACTGATTTAAGCAATAAACGATAGCTTTCCGTAGTTTCTTGGCGAAATAAACCACACGAGATGTTGGGAGAACACGAGAAAAGGCTAAAAAAACATGAGCCGTAGGTGAAACTGACAGAAAATGGAAAACTGTCGTTTACTGAATTGCTTTTATAATATAGCGGAATATAATTATAAGAAAAAAAACAACTAAAAACTAAATTACGATGATGAAAATATCAATTCTTTTAAGAATCATCAATGAGCCAATGAGATTGCTCATTATTTCGAGATACAACGAGCGTTGTGCATGATTGGTTTATTTTTGAAAGAGATGTCATCGAAGTTGTTTGTTTAGAGAAAAAACTGGCGTTGAAGAAACTTGAACATGAAAGTTGTGGACTACAAATGTACTCTTTTGGGATACTTTTCTGTACATTTCTGTGTCTAAGTATACATGATATGTTTTCATTGGAAAATTGTTTCCTCTGAATGTGTAAAGATTTCTAAGCAGATTAGGTTTTCTTTATAGACTTTTTTACGCTTTAAAGCTTTACCGTAAATTTGATTCGTTGGACGGGAAGTGACAGTTTTGGAACACCAATTTACCTTTCTGATCCTTCAGTTTTATATTTTCTAATGTGTACGTGTGTAGGTTTCGTTCAAAAAAAATTATATTTGATTTGTAGATGTTTTAAAGACAATACTTTACGATGAGAATTCTGCTGTTTTTGGCAATTTTTTTGCAGCAGAAATAAAAGCGTTGACGACAACTTCGTTTCTAGTCGTGGGTTTACTGGGGAAATATAGCACGGTTTTCAAGGGGTTTTCAGTCAATCAGAGCGCTCGTTAGAAAAAAAACTATATTATAAAATTCAATAACCGAATATTGAAAATTGCCCAAATTTTCAGAAGAGAATTTCTTTGATGACATGTAGGAAATATATCAGCTACCCAGATTTCAGCTTTTCATGATTTCATGTGAAAAAGCTCTATTCGTTGCGTGACTAAACATGGCAGTGAGTGTGACTCCTCAGCAGTATGCGATTCCTTAATCACAGTCTGTTTTGAGACGTGGATAAACATGATTGTGTAAACGCATATCTTTTTGCCGTAAATCTGTTGATTTGATTCATCAGTTGAATAAAATTGCACGGGGAATATTTGACAATTGTATAACTTATGGCAATGAGTATAAACTTTGAATTGATTTATGACCAAGTAATTACCACAAAGAAACGTGTCTGCCAAACAAGTTCAATGAGTTATGTGATACCTAATGTGACAACAAAGATTTACCTTGGTAAATAAGACAGATAGTAAAAACACCACACCAAAGCACGATCCAGGAATGTCTCATCTTGTTCCTCTTGGATATTTTCTTGCCTTTTCCTTTACTTTTTATCGCGATTCAAGTCTCACTGGTCCTCACTAGTGTCCTAGTAACATACAATATCAAGTTCAGTACAGCTGGATTTTAGCACGACGATGTCATGAATAGAATGGACGTACTGAGATATTGACATATTAGAATAAGTCGAGTACATTTATAGGTTGCTTGTCTCACTTGATGTACCTGATGATATTGCGTACACAATGAGATCTGTGTATGATCAGTAATCAGAGACGACTCTGCCGTGAACTCTGTAGCTCGAGGTCGTGGAAGACCTAACTGATTTGATATATCGAAAGAACAGCTCTCTTTCCTAACATAAGAATTAGTTGCTACCTAATAGCGGAGCTCCCATTTCAATTTCCTCTTTATTTTGGTATGCTAAAAAGAGATATACACAAAGTAGGGAGACAAAGAATATGTTGGTTGGTGTCAAATGACTAAATCCTGAGGATTTACAGAAAAATATGGCATTTCCTTAAAGAAATGTCGTGAAGAATACAGACGGTGTGTGAAAGGTTTGTTCGCACCGTTGGCACCGGGCGTAGAACTGCCATTTGTATACTACTTTTTCCTACCCATATCATAGTGAATTTCTTAAAACCAAACTTGTATTTCAGTTAAGGAATAGTCTGAATGCTTAGCGTGCGCATGCGTATATCGAGTTCTGGATGCACACGGATTGTCGTGATAAAGCAAGAGTCCCGAAATAATATTTCCTTCAATCCCGTAACCAGAGCCCATATTACTTTCGGCCTGCGGTCAATCACGTCGAGCATGCGCAGTAGCATAGTTTAGCAATGAGCAAGTGAGTGAGTGAGTGAGTGAGTGAGTGACTCATTTGCATATTTTGATCCCTGACAATAACTCGTGGATTTACAATCCACGAGTTAAAAATAGCTTTCAGAGACAGGCTCCTCCAGCCGCAAAACAATGTTAAGTGGAGTTTTAATTTAACTCGAGATATACCTAGACACTTATGAGAGCTTCAGAATGGGCTGTTATTTTGAGCTTGATCTGCAATACTTTGACCAAATATCGAGCTCTAAATGGAGTACTAGAAAGGAGGCGCTCGCGATAAAGACTATTTCCTATGAGCTGGGAATCTACGAATTTCTCATCCTACATGTTGCTAAACGAACATACATAGAAGCAAGTCAATTATATTCCTCATTCAAGCATTCAAGAGATCTTTTTGAGAGGTTTTTGTACTGAATTTTAATTTAATATCGGAATGGCATGAAACTAGATTCCATTGACCTTGTATTTCGCGTTTGGTCACGTAACGTCTTTTATTACTCGTGCCCAGGCCTTTAGGCCGAGAACGAGTTATAAACTGCAAATGTTTTTTTTCCTGTGGTCGTCTCGAGAATGCAGCATTCTTGCGCAATCGGTCACGTGCTACCCCCTGATTGGTTAAGAACGTAAAAAACAATGCCCCTCATTCATCACCTCCGTAGTGAACGCCAGCGAGGAACTTTAGGAATGCAATTAACATGGCCGACTACAAAGAAAATAGCTTTCAGAGACAGGCTTTTCCTGCAGTGGCACAATGTAATTTGGAGCTTTTAACTCGAGGTATACCTATATACTTATAAGAGCTTCAGAATGGGCTGTTATTTTGAGCTTGATCTCCAATACTTTGACCAAATATCGAACTCTAAATGGAGTATTTGAAAGAGAACCCTCGCGATAAACATGGATAAAGAGTATTTCCTATGAGCTGTGAATCTACGAATTTCTCATCCTACATGTTGCTAAACAAACATACGTAGAAGCAAGTCAATTGTATTCCTCATTCAAGCATTCAAGAGGTCTTGAGAGGTTTTTGTACTGAATTTTAATACGGAATTCTAGAGCAGACCATTGCATGGAACGGTTAGGTTCCATTGACCTTGTTGGTCACGTAACGTCTTTTATTATTTAAAACATCCGAAACATGAACGAAAAAATTCACGATTTGTTATTGTGTCAAAAACGCCGTTGTAGAAGTCTTTACAGCAAACAATTGAAATACATAGTGAAATAAAAAGTTGAATAAACTGGTATATTCGCTGGTAATATTTTGCATGTCGACTAATAGCTGCTGACAGACAAATTGACAGTGATCAGATAAGGACAGACCATTTGATCCGGCATCACCCGGTGGTCGACAACAACAAGCTCCTGTTTTTCAAGTTGCTGGACTTACAAAAGTTTTATTTCCTTATTTTTAGTTAGCCGATTCAATAAAGGTCTTTAATACTGCACTGGTTGCACTTCCGCGGCAACCAGTGTACGCTTCGAGGAGCTAAGTTTATTAACGACAACATGTCAATCGCTCTTACCCGAGCGGCAGTTTATCTAAACGTCTTTTTTCAGCCGATATTCGGCTCGCTTTTACCTGGGTACGAGTGAACGCACGGGTGCGTCTAGTTTTAGAGGCAAAAACCGTGTTTTAGAAGCGACGATTAGTTAATACACCGATCCCGGCATTGCTTGAATGGCCTTTACAAATTTCAGCAATCCGGTGCCTGTATCAGGTTGTACATCAAAAAACATGTTAGCTTGTCCGACGTAGCAACAGTAACTACGGAGGCAGAACAATGGATGCGGGATCGGTGTATTGTGCGGCGCGATAGTTTTCTATAAGAAAAACCAAAGAAAGAAAACATAAAGACAGAAAGGTTAAATTCAATAATAAAATAACATAGGCATTCCTGGTTCTCGAAAATGATGCATAAAAGTGAGGCTTCATATGAAATCCCACTTATAATAACTTTCCTTTATTTGTTTAAGCAGGTTGGATATCTGGCAGCTTTCGCTGATGTGGACCTGCTGCCCCTCACACTCACTACCACTACATTTCTTATTTTAGCACACAACACTCAACTCACATGTTGATTTTTATGGAGGGAGGAAAACCGGAGAACCCGGAGAAAAACCCTCGCGGCAAGGGAGAGAACAACACATCAAACAAACTCAATTCACATCTGGTCACAGCGGGGCTCGAACCAGCGAACCCTTGACCGCTAGACCACAGTGGTGAAAGACGACGCGTTAACAGCGTACGCCACCCATGCCCACCTAACTTGTTTAACGAGTTTCCTAAAGTTTTATCGTGATTCACGAGCTTATAGATCAAAACGCATGTACTGTTGATGCTTTTAATAGTTAATTCAAGGGCGCTAAGGCAAATATTGGTGGTTTTCTGAGCCGTTAGCCTTCGATATTATAAGTCAATAAATTGTCACTTATCTGTTTTGTTGTATCCTGGCTTGATTTGCTAATTTTTTCGTCGATTAGTTGTGTATAAACACTACAAAATCTGCCGTGACCAACGGTTCATTAATCGTACATAACGAACTACTGCATCCTAGCTACAGCGTGACCCGTTACGTAAGCGGTACGCGTCGGTTAATAAGTTAATATCCCCTAAATAACCAAGAAAAACCAGGGGTAGGTAAAGAAGGGCCTTTCTATTGTTACTCGTGCCCAGGCCTTTAGGCCGGGAACGAGTTATAAACTGCAAATGTTTTTTACTCGTGCCCAGGCCTCTAGGCCGGGAACGAGTTATAAAACGCGATTGTTTCTTTTTATTTTTCTTTCGTCGTCTCGAGAATGCAGCTTTCTTGCGCAATCGGTCCCTGATTGGTTAAGAACGTAAAAAACAATGCCCTTCATTCATCACCTCCGTAGTGAACGCCAGCGAGGAACTTTAGGAATGCAAGATGGCCGACTACAAAGAAAATAGCTTTCAGAGACAGGCTTTTCCTGCAGCAGCACAATGTAATTTGGAGCTTTTAACTCGAGGTATACCTATATACTTATAAGAGCTTAAGAATGGGCTGTTAGTTTGAGCTTCATCTCCAATACTTTGACCAAATATCGAACTCTAAATGGAGTACTTGAAAGAGAACCCTCGCGATAAACATGGATAAAGAGTATTTCCTATGAGCTGTGAATCTACGAATTTCTCATCCAACATGTTGCTAAACGAACATACGTAGAAGCAAGTCAATTGTATTCCTCATTCATGCATTCAAGAGATCTTGAGAGGTTTTTGTACTGAATTTTAATACGGAATTCTACAGCAGACCATTGCATGGAACGGATAGGTTCCATTGACCTTGTTGGTCACGTAACGTCTTTTATTATTTAAAACATCCGAAACACGAACGAAAAAATTCACGATTTGTTATTGTGTCAAAAACGCCGTTGTAAAAGTCTTTACAGCAAACAATTGAGATACATAGTGAAATTAAAAGGTGAATAAACTGGTATATTTTTGCGATATCTAACTGCTGACAGACAAATTGACTAATCAGGTATTCTTTAAAAAGGTCAAAAACGGTCTTTATTAATTGTTACGGTTAAGTGAAGAATGCGTGAAACGGCGCGGGGAAGAGTACGAACGAGGCCGGTCATTGAAGCCTCTCCAAGGACACCGCTCCCAGGGCACGAGTGAACGCACGTGTGCGTCTAGTTTTTTTTTTTTTCCTCTTTTCGTCTCGAGAATGCAGCATTCTTGCGCAATCGGTGACGTGTGTACTCCTGATTGGTTAAGAACGTAAGAAACAATGCCCTTCATTCATCACCTCCGTAGTGAACGCCAGCGAGGAACTTTAGGAATGCAAGATGGCCGACTACAAAGAAAATAGCTTTCAGAGACAGGCTTTTCTTGCAGTAGCACAATATAATTTGGAGCTTTTAACTCCAGGTATACCTTTATACTTATAAGAGCTTCAGAATGGGCTGTTAGTTTGAGCTTCATCTCCAATACTTTGACCAAATATCGAACTCTAAATGGAATACTTGAAAGAGAACCCTCGCGATAAACATGGATAAACTGAGTATTTCCTATGAGCTGTGAATCTACGAATTTCTCATCCTACATGTTGCTAAACGAACATACGTAGAAGCAAGTCAATTGTATTCCTCATTCAAGCATTCAAGAGATCTTGAGAGGTTTTTGTACTGAATTTTAATACGGAATTCTAAAGCAGACCATTGCATGGAACGGATAGGTTCCATTGACCTTGTTGGTCACGTAACGTCTTTTATTATTTAAAACATCCGAAACATGAACGAAAAAATTCACGATTTGTTATTGTGTTAAAAACGCCGTTGTAGAAGTCTTTACAGCAAACAATTGAGACACATAGTGAAATAAAAAGTTGAATAAACTGGTATAATTATTCGCTGGTAATATTTTGCATGTCGACTAATAGCTGCTGACAGACAAATTGACTAATCAGATATTCTTTAAAAAGGTCAAAAAAGGTCTTTATTATGTTACGGTTAAGTGAAGAATGCGTGAAACGGCTCGGGGAAGAGTACGAACGGGGCTGGTCATTGTGAAGCCTCTCCTAAAAGGGGGCTTCCGGGGCACGAGTGAACGCACGTGTGCGTCTAGTTTTCTCGTCTGCTCGGGTAATTGGATTAAAGTGACAGGTATGGTGGCCATTTGATGACAGATGTGTAACCTCCGAAGGTTAACGAACCAACTGCCGATCTGGCCGAACTGGCCACGGCGAAACCTGACCCTCGAATTCGAAACGGTTAGGTAGATCCTATTTCAATCAGTACCATATGCCGGTTTGGAAATGTTTCGTAGCAATGTCTTTAATTTCATATCGCTCGTAATTTACTAAGATGTTAAGATGTTTGTACATTGTAATTGTTCAAACTGAGTTATTTTTAACGAGGCCCTGACTGAGATCGAAGCGGATAATCCTTAAAGTCGAGCACAGCACGCGAACATTCTAAAAGGTCATGGCCAGGGGCTGTCACCAACAACGGTTGTTTTGATCACAAATTCGAGGGTCAGGTTTCGCCGTGGCCAGTTCGGCCAGATCGGCAGTTGGTTCGTTAACCTTCGTAGGTTACACATCTGTCATCAAATAGCCACCGTACCTGTCACTTTAATCCAATTACCCGAGCAGACGAGAAAACAATAGAAAGGCCCTTCTTTACCTACCCCTGGTTTTTCTTGGTTATTTAGGGGATATTAACTTATTAACCGACGCGTACCGCTTACGTAATGGGTCACGCGGTAGCTAGGATGCAGTAGTTCGTTATGTACGATTAATGAACCGTTGGTCACGGCAGATTTTGTAGTGTTTATACACAACTAATCGACGAAAAAATTAGCAAATCAAGCCAGTATACAACAAAACAGATGTGACAATTTATTGACTTATAATATCGAAGGCTAACGGCTCAGAAAACCACCAATATTTGCCTTAGCGCTCTTGGTTAATTGTAGTGAAATTAACAAGATTCCTATCCTAGCACAGGGAGCCCGGCTTTTAAGAGTCATAAATAAAAGAATAAATCAATTAGTATTTTGGGTTTCCTGTGTTGAGATTTGAAACGAGACGCTAATAATAGCGAGTTTCCGGTAATCGTAAATGCCAGTAACCTGAGAGGAGATTAAATTCAAATCTAACGCATCAGTGTAACGCACTCTCTTAGTAACAGTCAATAAGAGAGAAGGGCTGAAACAAAGCGAGTTTAACGTTACATGTGCACCAGTAGTTGATGGGACCAGTGTTAACGAGCTTAAGTAGAAGGTCACCATGTTGAGTGTTACTGAGGACACTGAGGACTCTAAGCAATCAAAAAATCATGGAATACAATATTTTATGTTATGGTGAGTAGCGTATATTTTCAATTTTTTTACTGATTTACGTTGTCTGGATTTTAAAATGTTCATGTTCTTTTCTTTAGGCTTTTAAAAAACTTCGCTGTTTGTGGAAAAGGATTCCACATATCTGCAGCAAAACTTAACTAAGTGAAATGTTTTGTGAAAGCCAGCAGCTGGAGATCGAAGGAAAATTCGATTCCTGATCGAGAAATCGGCAGGATTGTGAAAAGAGTTTCCCCTCTGTGAAGCGTGAAAGAATCCGCTTGGAGCGAGGGGGAAACCGAATTTACGTCGTTTGACTTCACAATATTTAGAAGGCTTTCAGAAGAGCCTCGTCCATCCTTAATACCGGCAAACGAATGGAGTGTTCTTGCTCCAACAGAATTGGGAAGGTTGGAACACGCGATTCCAGTACTGTAGGTCACAAAAACATTTCCGGTTAAGCTTGGTTAACTCTTTAAATATTTTTGCAACCACAAATTATTTTCCTGTACCTCCTTTGCCAGTAACGAATCGACCGCAACTTGATGTTCTATTTTTAAAGCCATAAACTATGAATATTATAAATGTTCTGATATTCGCGCTGAATCACTTTGATTTGGCGGCAAACGACAAAAATAGAACGCCGCATTTCAATTAAGCTGTCATAAATCTGTCAAAGTCTATTGTTTGAAAGCGGACATTTACCAGAAAGGTCACGTTTCCAGAGCTTACTGGTCCCATCAACTACTGGCGCACATAAATTTAAAGCAAGGCTTCAAGATAACACAGTATTTTATGCCATACATTATTATTTTCTATCAATGAGACATGCAGTCATTAGGTTTATTTATCAGGTGATCGTTTGGTGTCAAATATGCCGGCAAACAACTCAGATGAATAATTTTAACAGGGGTTTCAAAATTGGCACTGAAATTTGTTTCAGCCCTTCTCTCTTATTGACTGTTACTAAGAGAGTGCGTTACACTGATGCGTTAGATTTGAATTTCAAACTGCTCTCAAGTTACCCCATGTAATCTCCTCTCAGGTTACTGGCATTTACGATTACCGGAAACTCGCTATTATTAGCGTCTCGTTTCAAATCTCAACACAGGAAACCCAAAATACTAATTGATTTATTCTTTTATTTATGACTCTTAAAAGCCGGGCTCCCTGTGATCCTAGCTGTGATTACACGATGACTACAATAATGTTGCTTTTACTAGATTTACGTTTACTTTTAAAAACTGAATGATTACTTAGACTACGATTTTGTATAACGAATTCAAGATATTCTAACATTAATCTCTCTAATCAATCCTACAATCACGGACAAAAATCCTTGAGACAGTTATGAAATCCATACATTTCAGCTGTTACTTGATTAGGTCGCCTCTTCCTTACAAGTTATTTGTTGAATCCCCCTCCCCCCCGGGTCAATGTTGTACCAGACGATAGCCCGTTCTATGGACGACATTGTGCACCTACCTCAACATTGGGTGAGAGGGGGAGAGGGGAGAACAATTAGCTGAAAGTGATGGGTTTACTCAAAAATCAACATTTTTTTCGTTTTGTCTTAACCTTTTTGTCCGGCATTGTCTATGACATGTTTTGCGCTTTACGGGGGCCAGTTCAAGGATATACCAAAAAAGCCTCTTGCAAAATGTTCACATCAAGTGTACATATTTGTACAGGAAGTTGTAGATCACGGTCTTAGTGTATGAGGAAATACGGGACAAATTAAGTTTTCGCAGATTACCTATTAAAAACGTAGCTATTTCACACTCCTTAGAAATAGAATAGCAATTTCCACATTAACGCTTAGAGATTAAACGTGGACCTTCTTCAAAGATATGAAAACGATTAGTTATCTTCAGAAAGGACTGGAGAATCAGAAAATTAAAGAGGTTAGGTACCACAGACGTGTGAAGTCTACATTTAGTAACTTACAGCCAGGCAGATTAAGAGCGACTTCCCTCACGCAATGATTTCGCCGAAATTGGTGTGCACTCCTTCAACATTTGCAATGCTAAAGTTAAGCATTGGTGCTGTTTTCGAGAAAGCCATCAGAATGGAGGTGTACGCAAGTATATAGGCATTTGCTTGGATAAAAGTTACAGGCGGTTAACTGTTTAGCAGTCCTGGTACACAAACGTGGAATCAGGGTCCATTTATATTCTAAGCCTCACAATAATTGCCATAGCGCGTGGAAATATGTTACCAAATGTGTTATGAAATCAAACACTGAATAATAAACAAAATCGCTGGTCGACGATCGCGAAATGGACATGCTGCGTGTCTAGTGCAACTTGATACAACCGAGCTATCAAATCCCAAGGGAGTCTAACATGAGGTCCCTTCTTGTGCTAAGTTTTGCGGTGCTGATACTAAGTTGAACGTTTTCTTATATATATGTGGGTGTTTGTACCTATATAAACGGTTATAACTCGGTTAACTTCATTCAAATATTGCATATTTGAAATAAAACCACGATTAACAAGCCATCTTATCGGTTAACAGCCAATCTTTTCTATAAGTAGATATCAGTCAGTTCTTCTCTAGAGAAAAGTGGTGTAGATCGTTCGTTAACCGTTGAAAACAAAATCAATGAGGTTGTGAATCGTGCGAAATCTTTGTTTACCTAAAAGCTAACATATTGACAATTTGAAAGAGTTCCTTCGAGGTTTTACTATAAAGAGAATCAAAACTTTTTGCCTGCTTGGGTAATCAAATTCCTCTATGTACAGCAGTGTAATGCGATAAACTGATATGTCACGCAATGTCCAGAGGAATTGTAACGCGCGCGCGTGACCCTGATCTAAAAAATATGTAGCGCTTTTAGATATTCGTTAAATGTTAGATTAAAAAACAGACTTTTATTGAAAAAGCGATGTTAATATTTGGTACTTTGTTCTTTAGAAGCAATCATAAGATTCAGACTACTGTTACTGGATTTATAGTCTTATCTATTTTAGTAACAAGAATTAAAACTGTACAATGTTTCTATAACTCTATCTGCGAACTGTCTATAGTTCTCACGTGTAATATCTTGTTCCAGTGCTTGTTTCCTCAGCATAATAAATGATCCTGGATAGGTATATTCTTATCTTGCCAGAGATATTTTATATAATTTCGAGTATGATCGCTTATTTCCTTGATGTAAACCATGGACACAAAGAGCTGAAGTACTATAATCACGTGCGACATCAACCAATAACTTTAAGAAGCATCAAAGGCTTTTTTGCCTACACAACTGTTATTCTTTCGTTATGATTGGTAATTAGAATTTGCGTTCATCATGACAACGAGTGAAAAATTTAGTACAGACACTGTGAAATTTACGTAAACGCGCGATAACAGGCTTATCGTTTATATACAATCACGGACAAAAATCCTTGAGACAGTTATGAAATCCATACATTTCAGCTGTTACTTGATTAGGTCGCCTCTTCCTTACAAGTTATTTGTTGAATCCCCCTCCCCCCCGGGTCAATGTTGTACCAGACGATAGCCCGTTCTATGGACGACATTGTGCACCTACCTCAACATTGGGTGAGAGGGGGAGAGGGGAGAACAATTAGCTGAAAGTGATGGGTTTACTCAAAAATCAACATTTTTTTCGTTTTGTCTTAACCTTTTTGTCCGGCATTGTAGGTTAAGTACAAAAAGGCCTGCAAAGATCATACCTTACTTTGAAGAAAGTTCTTTTGACTTCTACAATAATTCCATAAACACTGTCCTGAAGATCTCATAACTACACTGAAAAATGCTTACTTACCGTCTCCATTTATGAGAAATCCTGCATTCCTGGGACCTTACGAGTCCCACTTATTCAACGCCTAAACAGGACGTTCCAAACTCGAATACCGCTGGCACTACATTCCATAAATATCTAGATTTCCTAGGGCGTTTGCACATATTTCGACAAACCCACAAACTAAGGAAGAACATTCCTTTGTGTATGAATATCATTGGATTAATGAAAAATGTACATTTATAAAACTAGACTAGTCGGTTCTAACAGAAAGTGAAGTGCTGCGAGCTGATTAAGTACTGTATATTGTACGAGGCTTTAAAAAACTTATTAATTCAGCGAAAAGTTTGTCCCAAAAAACTCGTCTACATCGAACAGTGTCTTCCCTTGGAAAATGTCACAAATTAAAAACGTTCGTGAGTTTGATGAATATTATATTAGTGCTGTACAAAGATATCACGTGGGGTCAGCAATTGAACTGTCAAAATAAAAGTGCTTTAAAGAAATGAAATTCCAGAGGCAAGAAACAAATTTCGCCCTCAATTGACTGATCACAAACAACTAGTGTTAGCAATGATTAAAAAAATAACTGATTGATGTCATTGATAACTGGCCCTAGCAGCTAAAAAACTACTTGGTAAATATCTTGTTACAGAAGAATCTAACAATTCAAAGAATTATTGTTTTAGTTCATGCGGTATAAATATATGTGGATTTAATTACTGAACTACTGAGAGTAGTCTGCGTAAGCAAAATCTTGATTCACCAGAAATTTTAGCGATATAATGTGGCTTTCTAAAGATATTTTACCTCTCAGATGACATTCGAATGCAACTTATCGTCTTGTTTCGATCGATTGATCAATGGCCATGACAAACTCATAAAAGAACATTGTCTTCCCCGAGAAACATCACTAAACAGTTCGTGACCTTGTCGAATACTTCCAAGAGCATAAAACAATGGATCTAGTGGATTCCAGGAGTATGATAACTCTGAATAACAATGACAACTTTTCGACAAGACCGCAGCTCCAGTTTTGAGTGATTCACTGCTGACCATAAACTCTAATCATTCCAAGCGTATTTTGATGACGTCGCAGATCATCGTTCACTCTACATGTCTACATGCCAAAATTTCGAGATCGCAAACCGACAAGTAGCCTAGGTCACCTCTGTCGTACGTAAAACAGGAAATCAATCGTCACGAATAGTGTCGGTGCTCGCTTCGCTCGCAGCAATAACTACTGTCTCTAAAATGGTGTCTTTTGGAAAGAAACGAAGAAGAGCAAAGAATAAATTAAAAAATAAACTAGCCATTTCTAATAGAAAGTGAAGTGCTGCGAGCTGCAGAAAACAGCTGGTGTATCCACGTTAGCAGAACTGTTCCCCTAAAACTCACGAAAGTACACCACTTTCTCTGATTGCTGCGAGCGAAGCGAGTAGCCTCCTATTCGGAACACAGTGTAATCTGTGGATATCACTAGACGAACATGCGATACATACGATCAGCGGTTCAAGTCCATACCGTATCGAGAGTCGATTCAAGGATGTCACTAGACGAACACGCGATACATACGATCAGCGATTCACATTTTTCCGTAAATAAACTAGCTTTTTAAGATCAGTTAATTTTATAATCAGCCGTTTGAGATTGTTTGAAAAATTGCTTTACTCAAAGTGCTAAATATTTTGAACTGTGTGTGTCCGACACTGATCCTTGTAGTTCAATATTGAAGGTCAACTAGCCAGTGAACTAGCAGTGTTCGTCACACAACGCATAGCACAGGAGATAGACAAGTAACAATTTGATATATCAGATAAAGCGGTGTACTTTCGTAAGTTTTAGGGGAACAGCTCTGCTCGCAGCAGTTCACTTTCTATTAGAAATAGCTAGTATATGAAATGTTTCTTGTCTATCTCTTGTGCGTTGTGTGACGAACACTGCTAGTTGACCTTCAATATTGAACTACAAAATATAATTCTCCAGGATCAGTGTCGGACACACACAGTTCAAAATATTTATCACTTTGAGTAAAACAATTTTTCAAACAATCACAAACGGCTAGCGTTGACAATGATTATAAAACTAACTAATTTTTAAAAGCTAGTTGTACGTTGCATCACGGTCAAAGATGCCGCATTGTCTACTGTATTTGACGCTTTAGATCAAACGAATGATAAATACAATTCCATCACATACAAAGTATAAAATTTTCTTTCATAGGGTAACCTTAACAAATTGAAGATGGTTTTGAGTTGTCTGTCCTCTTATTGACACACTCTTGACGTCATAAAATGTTCAAAACTCAAGTGGAATCACGAGCGCAGCGAGTGGTTTCACTGCAAAGTTTTGGACATTTTATGACGCCAAGAGTGTGTCAATAAGAGGACAGACAACTCAAAACCATCTTCAATTCGTTTTTTACAACAATTATTTGAGATAAAAGTTAAAAAATCCTTTTCAAACGGGGCAACAGAACGAGCGCGCGCGCTGAAACGCGTCAGCAGTGTGTCTGTCCTCTTATTGACACACTCTAATCAACCAATCAGATCGCGAGATTAGTATCGTGTTGTAAAAAAATATATTGCAGAGATTCTCAGCGCGACCTCACTTCATACTTATTATCTTGGCTTGAATTGATTCGGCCCGTAGACGAGCTTCGATTCGAACAGTAACACGCAAAATAACCCGTAACAGAACATTGCCCTCTCGAAAAAATATCACTTAGCATGTTTTGTGACTTTCATTTATACTTCGAGAAACATAAAACCTCTCGAATGGAATCGCACAGGAATCCCAATTCATCCCTGTGACGTCAACGCTCGCCATGAACATGCCACCGTACATAAAAATAAAAATCGTGTTCGCGGATCAATACTAGCGGTTTTTAGCAAAAGTGAAGTGCTGCGAGTACATTAAACAATGGAAACTGAAATATGTTGACAGTATATGAAACTAAGCATTTGGTAATTTATTCTGGTATTTGAAGGGTCAGTTTATGATAATAACCTAAGTGACTTTTTTAATGAATTTTCAAACATTCATATTAAGAAATAGTTAAGTGATACTATCTGACACCATAATAATCAAAAAGGCTGTATTTATGAGTACATAGTAAATTGCCGGATAGTTTGTGACTGGCTGTTGGAGGTAAATCTAATTCTCAATATGACAAACACCATTATTATTCACAATCAATAATTTTAATAAATGATTTTGTATTTCTAAATCAGACTAGACGCACACGTGCGTTCACTCGTGCCCAGGGAGCCCCTTTTAGGAGAGGCTTCAATGACCGGCCCCGTTCGTACTCTTCCCAGAGCCGTTTCACGCATTCTTCGCTTCCCCGTAACATAATAAAGACCTTTTTTGACCTTTTTAAAGAATATCTGATTAGTCAATTTGTCCGTCAGCAGCTATTAGTGTTTGCCTTTATGCATGGATATTAGATATCTCCAACATGCAAAAATATACCAGTTTATTCAACTTTTTATTGCTCGTGCCCTCGCCGTAGGCGGGCGCGAGTCTAGGTTTACCCTTTCTATCTATCTATCTATCTATGGGTCTATGTGTCTCGTCGCAAATGTGTATGCAAATTAGGCAGGCATGGAAACGAGGCCACCACGTTTCGTCATCGCGACAACGTGACTTGAATTCAGGTGCTTGACTTGCATCATATCGAAGCGGACACGAAGCGAAGTTTGCTGTGCTTTGATTTCAACTTCTTTGGTTCACAGTTATGGTGGATTTCTTCCCTGCTGAGACGCTCAAAATACACACAAACGCACACGCCGTTCGTGGTAGACCCACACCAAAAGATGTCGAGCGTCAGTTTCGAAACGGGTCGTTCCACGAACTCAAAAGCTCAAAAGAACTCAAATGAAACTCAAATGAACTCAAATGAAACTCAAATGAAACCGAAATGAACGTAATACACGAATACTCAGAACCAACAAATACTAACTCTTCAGTAAGCAGGGACTTGATTTACAATTACTCTGAAGACGAGAGACACAGAAACAACAACTCGTTTCCAATATATTTTGACTCAATCGACTCACAACTTGTCTGGCGATTGTCTGGCTCTTCGATTTGAGAATTTCAAGAATGTATTTCAATGTTCTCTGTAATCAAATGGTATGGCTAAAATTTTTTGGCGTACAAACTAAAATAAATACTATTAGAAAGTCAATGATTACAAAGCAACAGCTACTTTAAAATATCAAAGAAAATAGACAGAGGTCACTGAACAGGTCACCCAAACCAGGACAAACAGGACGGTGTGCTTTCGTGACGCTACAACTAACATGTGAATCGCTGTTTAATACCTAGCCTGCGTCACATCCGGACTTTTCCTCCGTTAAGTCCGTCTGCGAAATAACGAACAAAACCGTGTTCTGAGACCCCCAGCAAATAGCAGGATTATAGATAATAGATCCTGATTGGCTGATGCATTTTTGAATTCTAACGAGACTCGTGATTGGCTTGCTTAATGTTCGTTGTGTCGATGTTTTGACACCTAGCTTGATGGACTCCAGTTATTAACAAACTTTATTGCTAGCATGACCCGGGGTCAATCTCGTAATTTCTCTTTGAGAGAATGTTTTGTGAACTAAGGCTATTATTTAACAATATGTTCAATTGGAATGTTTCGAAAGTTTCCTTTTATAGCAGGCAAATCGATGTATGTAACTGGTAGGTTGTTTTGATTGAAAAATCTGTCTGTGTTTTCATAATCACTGTAAATCTAACGGAAGTGTTGTCATGGCGAAGACAAACACACCAGTGATCATAGAGCCAATCACGAGTCTCGTTAGAATTCAAAAATGCATCAGCCACTCAGGATCTATTATCTATAATCCTGCTATTTGTTGGGGGTCTCAGAACACGGTTTTGTTCGTTATTTCGCAGACGGACTTAACGGAGGAAAAGTCCGGATGTGAAGCAGGCTATTTAATACCCTAGCAGCTATAAAATTACTTAATAAATATCAGACATAAAAGCAGCTCATATCTAAATGCCTTTTTAATTGGAAATTTAGGATAGAGACCGATACCTCCATGAGTTCAAATCAGCTTGCCGGCGAAGCAGACAAATATTCCGCCGTTCAGTACCGAACTCAAAACGTGACCAAACTGGCTTTAAAACATATTTATTCTCATGTCAGACTGAATTCCACTTGGGCACGAGTAAACGCACTATGTGCGTCTAGTTTCACTATATATCTCAATTCAGTGTTTGCTGTAAAGACTTCTACAACGACGTTTTTGACACAATAACAAATCGTGTATTTTTTCGTTCATGTTTCGGATGTTTTATCCATTACGTGACCAAAAGCATCAGGTCAAATAGAGCCTTGGTTCCATGAAAATATATAAATATATAAAAATTCAGTATAAAAACCTCTCAAGATCTCTTGAATGCTTGAATGAGAAATATAATTGACTTGCCTCTATATGCGTTCGTTTAGCAACATGTAGGGTGAGAAATTCGTAGATTTCCAGCTCAAAAAAGGAATCACTTCTTTATCGCGTCTCGAGAGCTTCGGTTTCAAGTACTCCATTGAGAGTTCGATATTTGGTCAAAGTATTGGAGATCAAGCTCAAAATAACAGCCCATTCTGAAGCTCTTATAAGTATATAGGTACACCTCGAGTTAAAAGCTCCAAATTACATTGTGCTACTGCAGGAAAAGCCTGTCTCTGAAAGCTATTTTCTTTGTAGTCGGCCATCTTGCATCCTAAAGTTCCTCGCTGGCGTTCACTACGGAGGTGATGAATGAAGGGCATTGTTTTTTACGTTCTTAACCAATCAGGGGTGTAACACGTGACCGATTGCGCAAGAATGCTGCATTCTCGAGACGAAAAGAGAAAAAAAAAACATTTGCAGTTTATAACTCGTTCCCGGCCTAAAGGCCTGGGCACGAGTAATAATAGGGAAAGTAAATATTCTTCAAGTAGATAATTATACCTTTTGCTAAGTGAATATACTAATTAAAGTACAAACAACAGTGAATCGGAAATGATTCCGGAATGAGGCCACTTGTAAATATAGACGCTATCATGTAACCTAATACCATAGGTCAAAGTCCCGGCTTAGCGAATTAATCATTTTAATGCTTCAAAATGTGAAAATTCTCTAGCCTCTGATGATAGGGCGAACACGGGGGCGAACATAAACTAAGAAAAGCATAATATACAAGTATCTATGACTAAAAGTAATAACAAAGAGCGAAGACCAATCGATTCGGCTGGGAAGATACTGCAGTGATATCGTTTGAGCATCTGGTATTTCACATTTTTCTAGAGCATTCAAGTACATACGATCCATACGATCTCCTTCAATAAGTATCTGATTTACCGTACACCGACTCCATCGTCGAACAGGATGAACTTGAGCATACAGCAAAGCTAAAAAACTCATAAAAGAACATTGCCTTCCACGAGAAGCGGCACTAAATCGTTCATCACCTTGACGAATACTTCCACGTACGTATAATGTGGTGTTTCTCATAACAAGAATGAAACTTGCCTCTAACAACAGGCTCTCACTACAAGTAAAATTCACCCAATAACGTTCGAAGAACGTGGTGTGCGCAGTCGTTACCCGAACTTGTTGGCATAACTGATACCGCTGACTATACATAACATTATGATGACGTTTTGTGACGTAAAAAATCATCTCCAGTTGAAGCCCACCGAGATTAGAGTCGCTGCTCGATACGCTCGCAGCAATTAATGTGACGTCATAAATCGCACAGGAATCCCACACCAAGATTAGTGTTGCTGCTCGCCTGGCTCCCAGCAATAAATATAGGGAAAAAAAGGAAGAAGAATATCGAATATTTATATGTATATATCAAAAACTGCACTCTCATTGAAGTGAATATCTAAGAATTATGACGGGATAATCTAAATATAGATTTCTTCATTCTAAAATTATAGCCACACTTATATTGGATCATGGAATTCAAGGTCAACTACGATAGATATAAATCGATATATATCCCTGTAACATTTGGAGAGGAAACATATCTGAGTATTCCCTCCTGATCACTAACAAACACTATATCCTACACCATATCTATCTTAAAATAGTAATCCCTAAGTTTGGACTTAAATTCAGATATAGTAGTTGATTCTCTAATACAAAGAAAGACGATGCATGTTTGTAGCGGACTGTCGTCTTGTCTGTCTGTTTTTATAGAATGGCTTTTAGGCGAGTCATTGCTGCGAGCGAAGCGAACAGCGACACTATTTGTGGATGGATTTCCTGTCTTACGTACGACAGAGTTGGCCCGGGCCATTTGTTATGGGCTTGCGGTCAGGGGTGGATCCAGACTAGTTCCTTGACTAGTTCCAAGCCCGACGTGCACCAAATTTAAAGACAACCCCCCCCCCCACCCCCCCCCCCATGTCACCCTGCACCAAAGGTAACGACAAAAACCCTGCCCCACACCAAAATTTAAGGCACATTAGAACATTTATGTAATAAGTTATTAATGTAATATAGAAATAAGCTTACCAGTTACCTGTGATTGTTTGGGGGCAATAAGAGTTTACTGAATTAACTTTACTGATCTTGTAAAATATCGGTCATTTTCATTCTTCTTGGATGCAGAGCAGCAAATAAGTCAATTAGTTTATCTAGATCAAGAAACATGGCTCTGTGGGAGTACATCATTGCCAGTCCATTTAGTCTGTCCTGGGCCATTGTATTTCTTAAATAGTTCTTTAAGTTGCGTAGGGTGGAGATGGATCTCTCACATGAGTCAGAGGAAATAGGAACAGTTGCAAGGATTTGCAGGATAGTGTAAAGATTCACAAAAGCTTGCTGATCAATATACTCAAGAGTTGTTGATATTCTATCAGGAATATCCGCTCCTCTAGCATGCTGGTCCCTCCACATTCTTTCCCAAAGCAAAAGTTCAGCATCTAGGCCAGCAATGTTAGGTATGTCTTGCCTATAATGATCACAAAATTCTTGAACGTTTTGCTTCCAAGTCAAATCATTTCCCAATAAAACCGATGGAATGACTGACAGACCTTTATAACACTGGTACACCTCATCCTGAAATCTAGTGTTGAGGTGCTGGAGGGAGTGATCAAGAAAGACTGTAGTAACGTTAATCCTGTAATAATCTTCTGGAGTCATAGCTGGGGCATTGGCCCTGTGGACCTGTCTTTGAACTATCCTGGGCATACTTGGTTGAACTGCAACACTTCCAGCCAGATTGACAGCTTCATTAAATAGTTGATGGTGCCTGCACTGTTATTTTTAGGGAGTTAAATTTACTCCAAAAATGGAGTTAAAAAAAAAAGGTCCCAGATAACTCCTTTTTTTGGAGTTATTTTAACTCCTCAAAGTTTAACTCCAATTTTGGAGTAAAAATAACTCTAATATAGGAGTAGTAATTACTCCTATGAGAGTTACTTAACTCTTGAATAAGAGTCATTTTAACTAATCCAAAGAGTTAATTTTACTCATTTGGGAGTATATTTTTACTACAATTGGGGTTGAATTAACTCTCCAGTGAGTGTAAGATTGACTATTCCCAAGAGTTATATTCACCCTTGCAAGAGTGAATCTAACTCCAGTACCAGAGTAATTTTAACTAATCCAAAGAGTTAATTTTACTCATTTGGGAGTATATTTTTACTACAATTGGGGTTGAATTAACTCTCAAGTGAGTGTAAGATTGACTATTCTCAAGAGTTATATTCACCCTTGCAAGAGTGAATCTAACTCCAGTACCAGAGTAATTTTGACCCTATCAAGTAGTGAATTTTACTCTTCAAATACATTTTCCAAAAGTAGGTCATCAATTTACTCTGGAAGTTAGAGTTTAAGTTCTGTCTTGATCAAAAACTAAATCAGTAAATATTGACAATTAGGATCTTTAATGAAAGTGAATATTCTCCATAAATGTCACAAAATATACAAGAAGACTAACGAAATCAAATTAGGAAATGTTCTTAAGTAGGAAATAAATAATAGACCTTATTTGCTTGCCCCAGTGATTTCAATATGACATTTCTCTTAGGAAAAAGGTTTGTTTGAAATACTTGGTAAGACATGAAAAAATGTTTGTATCAAACATAGGAGGAATGTACAGTGTACTGGGAAACCAATGAAACAAGCAAAGAAGTTCTAATGAATACACTTCATTCAGTTCAATATAAAAATAGAAAAGCAAATCATTACAACACAAACAAACTTCAAAATTCTGAATAAAAAGAAAGCTCATAAGGTTATACAAAACTTTTAACAAACTATTTTGCAGTTCAATAAGCTTAAGTTATAACAGATCAATATAACAGGAAATTTATATTATTCAAGAGTTGTAGCATTTCAGTACTTAGTAAATTCATAGATTCATGGTGATCCGACACTAAAAGAACTTACTGCTTATATCACTAATAATAATCAAACTTGTAATGAACTTTCAGTAGCAGCTTCAATTCTTGGATATTCATGTCAACCTGAAACAAAATAACAAATCAATGTAAATACTCCATTCCCAAGTCTGCAATGTATTACCGAAATTCCGGACAAGTAAACAACAAGCAATCACATTCAATATATGCTTGCTTGAATCTATATATCATGAAGAAAACATTAGCTTAATTTCTCTATTCAAACCTCATTGAATATTCATATCCCTCGCGATGACGTCATTAGCATTATATAACACCAAATTAATTATGCAAGGGTGTCAGTTCGCAACGGGACGCTAATGGAGGAAAGTCGCAATGGATGAATCGGGTCCAGCGCGTCCTGGACGATTAACTCCTCAAGTAGTCTCCAAAGTTCGACAAGCCACAAGAGTTCTAGATCGTGGTTCTACTCCTGTTTCTTTGAGTATTTCAACGACATCGACGGTTCTAGGCGTCTCAACAGCGATAAATGCTTCAACTTCGACTGCTTCAGCTTCTACTGCTACAACATCCGTCCTTGGAAACTCAAATCCAACCTCGATCTCAGTAGGAGGCCAGGGAGGTGTTGAGGTAGGAATCTTGCGTAGATATTGGCCTTTTTCTCGGGGAAACTAGTTGTTCAATTGCTTTGTTTAACGGTTACGCTTCTAGTCCATGAGACTTAATTATGCAGATTTGAATTGAGAATCATTTTCCCGGGAGACTTAAACTCAATTGTATTTCTTGCAAGGATGTATTTTCAACTCTGTTTCGCTAGTTAGACGCAGTGCTGTAGGTTTCTTCTTTTTAAGCAATATAAGTAGTCATTTGGGAGTATTTTTATTGCCTTGTACATATTTAGTCCTTTAGCTGGGCTGCGGATCAAGTACGAATAATATTCTACAACGTGCAGATGTACTTGTAATAATTAAGCCTATTATGTGAAGTTAGATTGCGAAACTGGTGTGCTGGAGTCTTAAGAAGTCAAACGTGATGCACTGTGTGGGCTCACGTGATTTAAAAGAAAAGTAATCGTGATGCACTGTGTGGGCTCACGTGATTTAAACGAAGAGTAATCGTGATGCACTGTGTGGGCTCACGTGATTTAAAAGAAAAGTAATCGTGATGCACTGTGTGGGCTCACGTGATTTAAAAGAAGAATAATCGTGATGCACTGTGTGGGCTCACGTGATTTAAAAGAAAAGTAACCGTGATGCGCTGTGTGGGCTCACGTGTTTCAAAATGAAAAGTAATCGTGATGCGCTGTGTGGGCTCACGTGATTTAAAAGAAAAGTAATCGTGATGCACTGTGTGGGCTCACGTGATTTAAAAGAAAAGTAACCGTGATGCGCTGTGTGGGCTCACGTGTTTCAAAATGAAAAGTAATCGTGATGCGCTGTGTGGGCTCACGTGATTTAAATGAAAAGTAACCGTGATGCGCTGTGTGGGCTCACGCGGTTTAAAAGAAGAGTAATCGTGATGCGCTGTGTGGGCTCACGTGGTTCAAAAGAAATGTAATCGTGATGCACTGTGTGGGCTCACGTGATTTAAAAGAAGAGTAATCGTGATGCACTGTGTGGGCTCACGTGATTTAAAAGAAAAGTAACCGTGATGCGCTGTGTGGGCTCACGTGGTTTAAAAGAAATGTAATCGTGATGCACTGTGTGGGCTGACGTGATTTAAAAGAAGAGTAATCGTGATGCACTGTGTGGGCTCACGTGGTTCAAAAGAAAAGTAACCGTGATGCGCTGTGTGGGCTCACGTGTTTCAAAATGAAAAGTAATCGTGATGTGCTGTGTGGGCTCACGTGATTTAAAAGAAAAGTAACCGTGATGCGCTGTGTGGGCTCACGTGTTTCAAAATGAAAAGTAATCGTGATGCGCTGTGTGGGCTCACGTGATTTTAAAGAAAAGTAACCGTGATGCGCTGTGTGGGTTCACGTGATTTAAAAGAAAAGTAATCGGGATGCACTGTGTGGGCTGTCGTGATTCCAGTAGAAATTAATATCGCGATGCGTTGTGCGGGCTCACGTGATTCAAGTCAGAAAGTTGTGAAGGGTTGTATGAGCCCCTGCAGGCAGAAAGAGCCCAGGCGTCATCATGAAACGGCGATGTTCTTGCTATCAGGTCTGCCTGTTGATTTTACTTAGGCCTCTGTAGTAGAGGTTAAGATCTTAAAGGAACAGCTGGATGATATGAAGAAAAGGCCAGACAAGGCGCTGGTAGAGACGTCTTTGTCAACGTTGCAGTTGCTAATTTCCAAACCTCAGGCATTTTTTGATCCTCACAGAGCCTTAGCGGCTTTAGCAGTTGGTAGATCATGCAAGAGAGTGTAAAGATGAGAGGGCGTTACGGCATTATCCTGCGATGCAATCGGTGTTGATCAAGCTCGTCGCTGATTGACAAGGCCGTTCGTAAACGATCGGGCTCAGAGTAACCAAGGACCATAGCCAGGACGCGCTGGACCCGTACTGGCTCCTACAACCGTGGGGAACGGCAGCCTCAGATATGCTATAACTGTGGCCAGCCGGGCCAGTTTGCTCGTAACTGCACCAAGAAAGGTTGAATCGAATTCTGTAACTGGTTGTTTGATATTGGAATCGCTTAGACTATGTATTGGAATTAAATATGAAATGGAAATGGATTCATTGATGCTACGAATAGAATTAAATGTGTGGATAAAACCTGATATTGTTTAATGACTGCATGAGTTCAATTCTAAACAAGTGGCGGTTAGGGGGATTCACATAGGCCACTCAAAGGGTTTTATTATCCTTCTTTTTATATATATTTTGTTCGGGTAAGGAGAGATGACGCCGCAAGCGTTTTGTCCTCTAGGGCATTCCCTTGTTGCTCGATTGATCGGGCTAAGGTTGTCATTTCCTCTGAACTCGGGTTTCCCATCGGGTTTGGGTTATCCCATTTCTATTTCTCCTCTCAATTAGTCACGGTTTGCATTGGTCTTCCCACTTTCAGCCTAAATCGAAAAGACCCAAGCTGATGGTTGAAGACCTTAATCTTCTAGAGGTGGGACGGAGTCGTCCTGAAGAAGTGAAATGGGTATCGTTTGATGGGACCCCGAGTCCAGGAGGGATGACAAGTACAAAAGGGCCCCTGGAGGACATTGATAGAGTCTTGGCTGGCGAGGGTCGATCGATTAATAGCCTCTCCTTTCAGGACCCCGAATCTTTTAGAGCGGGAGGGGTGCATGCACACAAAGAACTATGGCAGAGTGTGGCATCTGGCTATAAAAATGAAGTAGAAGTTAACGAAGGATTTCAAGAGTGGTCAATGTTCAATCCTTTTTTCGTCCCTTTATATTAAAGGAGTTTTTCGAGGGGAAAAATATAACAGCCCAATGCCCCCACAGAAAGTGTTTAAAAACCACCCGTCGTAACAAGTTCGCCGATTTCATCACCGAAACGCTGGAGCAGAGACTCAAAACGGGAGTAGTAACAGTTTTAGGTAGAGTTGGGGAAGTAGACACACCCCATTTAATACTGCCTATTACAATTGAACCATCAAAGCCTAGACTATGCATAGACGCACGGTTCCTCAACCTTTGGATGAAGGATACGCCCTTCTCCTTAGATAAGCTGATTAATGTGCCTCGTTTGTCTATAAGTATTCCTTTATGTCAAAGATGGATGACAAATCTGGTTACGACCACGTCTTGCTGACTAAAGAATCTACTAAATATTTTGGAATTGAGTGGGGAGGCTTTTGGTGGGTCTGCAATACCCTTCCTTTTGGCTAGAAAAACTCGCCCTATGTTTACCAGACCATTGGTCTCGTGGCAAGGTATTGCTTGCTCGCTCTACATTGACGATCGGCTTAATGGTGAATTATCTACGACGAGGGACTACTGGTCTCGCCCTGTGGAACAAAGGGATCCCGATTACAGTTACAAATCGACAGAAGCTGCGCTTTACATAGTTTGTAAAGTCCTGACTCACCTGGGCTATTATTTTGGCCTTAAGAAGTGCGTTTTAGTTCCAGTACAACGAATTCTATATCTTGGTATGCTGGTGGACTCTACAGTACAGGCGTTCTCGATCCCAGAAGATAAAAGAAGAAATTTTGCAAATTTCAGAGAGAGCATCTTGAATCAAAGGCGTGCTATTCCCCTACGATCTTTACAAAAATTAATGGAAAGTGTATTTCTTTCTCCTTGGCGTTCCCAGGTGCTAAATTCTACATTCGAGAAATGGCGAACGCGATCGGAAGAGCGTCAACGAAAGGAGAGATTGAGTTCTGGCGATTCGTGGATTCCTGGGAGAGCCACATTCCTTGGAGGAGCGAGAAACACTGGTCACTGTCAGTCTCGACAGATGCATCAACGTCTCGTTGGGCTGGTGTAATCCATCTTCAACCAGGCGAGATAGTGCTCGGACTTTTGGGAAGCGGATTTGGCGGAGGAAAACATCAATGTCAAAGAGATGTGGGCGGTAGCTAAGGTCTTGGAGTCTTTAACATAGGAGACTGTCGAGTTGACGTTCAAGTCGACAACCAGTCTGTCCTCCATACTTGGGGACGTGGGGCACGTTCAAGAGGGCTCACAAAGGTAGCCCAACATGTCTTTCAGCTGGTGACGCAGAGAAATGTCCAGTTGGAGCTTTCATACGTCCCATCCAACAGTATCCCTGCTGATTCGTTCTCACGTGTTTTATCTAAAGCAGACTCAATGTTATCCAGAGAATGTTGGGAGTTGGTGGACTCCAAATTTGGAGGTGCGTCAGGTCACAACTTCGACTTAATGGCTTTAGATTCCAACGTCCAGCGGGACCGACAGGGTGCACCACTTCGCCACTTTACTCGTTATCCCACGCCTGGTTCAGCAGGTGTTAATGTGTTCAACCAGAACTTGTGGATTTGTGATGGAATCAAGATTAACGCTTACGTGTTCCCGCCATTTGCATTGATTCCACCCCTATTACAGTTGCTGTCGTCTCAGAAAGCCGTTGTTACCATGATCGTCCCGTGCCTATCCTTTCCTTCGTGGTGGCCAACGAGAAGGAAGAAGGCAATGTCGCCCAAGGAATTCCTGCTAGCAAGGTGAGGTTCCAAGGAGGCCATCCTGTGCCCAACGAAGCGCGGCTTTTTACCATCAGTGTTACCGTGGGACCTCTGGGCTTTCCGCCTAGCTAGATCGATTTTGAATAAATCCAATCAAATGATGATAATAATAATAATAATTGAAATATATATATATATACTGTATACACAAATAAGAAATTGTAATAAAAAAGACAGTATTTTCTCATTTACTTTAAAACAATGATTCATCGAGACGGATGCGAGTTTTTCGGCACCAAAGTGAAGTCCAATTGTTCTTGTCCGAAAAGATTAGCTTTTGGAACGGTCGACTGTATAATAGGAAAACTGCGCTCGATCTTCTCTGCAGCCGGAAGAGTCTGTTACGACTCGTCTATTCCGGGATACGGGAACCCAGCAGCATCGAAGGTAGTGAAGGACTACTTAGCGGTTATGAGGGTAGAGCAAGTGGAAGCGAGGGTCAAGACTCAGGAACTGTTGTACTTCCCCGGAAAAGAAGGCGTGCTCTTTAATCACGTCTTGACGAAAATAAAGCCTACGTGATGGCACTTCCAACTTGTTTTTTTCTGAAACGCTACCGGAGAGACCCGTCACTGTGCCCGGTATCCGGTTACAGCTCTTGAAGTGTATATGGCGGTAAGTAAGTCAATTGGCATACCGCTTCACGGGGGTTACCTGTTTCGTCCAGTGACACCATCGGGAGAAGTAGCCATGGCACCTTTGGATTCTGCTGCGGCCCAGAGCCGCCTGTCAACTTATGTCCATCAGCTGGCCGAGGTTTTCGGCAACCGCGGAATTACACTTCATGGATTAAGGAGTGGGTGTGCGATTTCTCTAGCAATGTCGGGAGCAGATTTGCAGACTATTATGAACCACGTCGGTTGGAAAACCACAAGTACAGCACGCCATTACATTAGGATGGAGCAAGTGTTAAGGTCTGGGGGTGCAGGGGACTCGTTATCGGAGTTACCTTTGGACCTGACGGAACTTTATCGCAGGCAAAACGACCTAATAGGCTTCACACAAGTCTTCGAGTGAAGGACCACAGATGCAAATGATCCACAGTAGTATTTATAACAGTACTATTAGGTCAACTAATTAACTATTTTAGGGGGGTCTTGGTGATAAGAGCTGCAGAGTAGGACTTTGTAGGAGACTGTTGTAGGAGGAAAATCACCAGAAGTTCTCCAATCTCTTGGGGAGGGGAGATTTTGTGAGTGAGGATTGGGAAAGTATCAGGGGGTGTTAAACTGGGGTTGTTTGAATGGGATAGCTGCAGAGCCTAAAAGGAGGGCTACTCGAAGCAAAGATGAGACAGGGAGGCTATCCATACCTTAATGCCAATAAGGCAACAAGAGGGATACTGAACTATTCAAACCTCATTGAATATTCATATCCCTCGGGATGACGTCATTAGCATTATATAACACCAAATTAATTATGCAAGGGTGTCAGTTCGCAACGGGACGCTAATGGAAAAGTCGCCCCACCCTCCCACCCTACCTCTTGTTGGTTTATTAGCACTCCACGCTACTCCCTTGTTGTGATTCGACAGGGAGGCTATCCATACCTTAATGCTAATAAGGCAACAAGAGGGATACTGAACTATACAGCTTTAGATTTCAATCCATAGTTCTGAGTGTTATTTCTTCTCGGCACGTAGTAGCCTCACTAGTTCTAAATATTCCACCGCAAAATTTACTGGTATTTAGACGCTGAAGTTTTCATGTTATTCATTTCATGAATTTTGCAAGGCACATTGCTGGTCTGGCGTCTGAACTAGGTTTTAGAACAGTTGTTTATAACAAAATACAACTTACCAATTTTGAAAATGAAACGGCCACAAATCGACGATCGAACCACACTGAACTCAAGTCGAAAATTTTCGTTGAGCAAGTCGGCATTCGCAATTATTCTCCCAAAACTGTATCATTCAATGTTACGAAGCTTTCCTGGATCTTCTTGGCTACAGTGAACAACTATCAGAGCAATTCCTTTAGTACAAAAGAAGGAATTTTCGAGCAAACCCTCAGTAAACAACAAACTTCCAACGTTCACAATGAAATGGCTTCCAGTCCGCCAACTTTCAAACTTGGTCACGTGGTAAAATGCTGTGCTGTCATTGGTTGGCAAAGTCTTGTTACTAGCTACCAGTTCTCCATCACACACAGGAATCCAGAAATCACAAAGGAATCTTTTCGCAGTGGAAAGAATATCAAATATTGTATCGAATATTGAATCTAATAATTGCCAGCAAATGAAAACCGTGTAAAATCTATTAGGACAAAATGTCGGTTGTAGCGTTTTGGATAACGAGTTCTAATGGGCTCTGGGGCATTCAGCTTCGTTACTATTATATAGTATTAAACGCTGCCAGCTCAATAAATTACCATTAAACAACAGTTTTGTTGCAGTTAAATCAAGTCTAAAACTAACTTAAAACTTATGTTTGATGATTCTGGATTGGAGTTATTTTAACTCCCGTTTTGGAGTTAAAAAATGCTTAAACTTTTACTCCTCCTAATAAGAGTTAATTTAACCCTCTGGATTGGAGTTATTTCAACTCCTGCTTTGGAGTTAGAGAAGGCGTAAACTTTTACTCCTCCTATTAAGAGTTAATTTAACCCTCAAGCTCATATTTTTACTCTTGATAAGAGTTATTTTTACTCCAGTTTTGGAGTTAGATTATACATAATTTTTAACTCCACCAACTAGAGTAAATTTAACCCTCAAGCTCATATTTTACTCTAATTCGGAGTTATTTTTACTCCAATTTTGGAGTAAAATTAACTCTTAAATTTAACTCCACTATAAAGAGTTAATTTTACTCTTATGGTCGAGTTAAATCAACTCCCTAAAAATAACAGTGTGGCATCAATGTCAGTTTGCATTTCTGTCAGAGCTGACTGCAAATTTTTAATTTCAACCTTTGCTTTCAGCAGATCAATTTCTTTCCTTTGTAGTTTTACTGTGAGTGGCCTGGTTAGGTCTAAGATATGTTTGACAATGACAGTTGTAACAATGAAAGGGAAATCAATAGCATTTAACAAGGCTTGTGCATCATTTCTGCTGTTGATATTCCAGTCTCCATACCCTCTATCTCCATCTCCATCTCTATTCAACGCAATGTCCTCTAATGTAGACGTAATTGGCATCAAAAGTTCAACAATAGGCCTTATGCACTAACTCGGTCACGTGATCATTTCCGCCATGTTGGATGGCAAGCGTGACGAAATTTGCATACAAAACATCTGTCAACATGGCGACCGATCCTGAACAAAAAAGGTTAGTAACGTACGATTACACTCAGCTTGCTTCTTTCACGAAAAGCAAATGACAATTAAGAAGATTCCTGTCTTGGATTCTGGCTTTGAAAGTGTATTTTTTTAAGGAAAATATTATTTTTGAGGACAAAACTTCGAGGCCGCACGACTCGCACGATCGTGACAAGACGGTACCAGGGGTCAAGGTTAACTTTGTTTACAAATGGTTTTCTTTGATTTTATGAAACCAGCTTCCAGCCATGGCCTCCCTGATACTTTATAAAGCATTTAGCAGCTATAAATGTCAGTGTCCTTTCGAAATACTGCCATCATGAGGGGATAAAGTACATTTTCGTGCGAAGTAAAATTTTACTCGCGATCGTGGGCTGTTTATACATTCAAGAGTTCAAAGGGGTTTTCCCAGATAAATATGGCTTTCCGGTCTTCAAAAACATCCCAAAACTTCTCCAATTTAATTGTTATAGCAACGAGACAATCGACTTGGGTCGCCTCAGAAATATCAATTTCTCAGACGTGGAAAAATATGCTAGCAAGTTGACAGGATGTAGTACGAGCACACAAAAAGCGTACAAGTACTTTGCAGAACCAGGATACCTTCACAACATTAAAGGTACATTTTCATTGTCATGTCATAGAATCATCATAATTTGGCATTACATTATCTTATTAGTAAACTAAGAACTGAGTATAAAAAGCTAAAACATAATTTTTGTTCCTTAATTCGCACACACAGGTGATGAAATGTATCAGTCGATCACCGAAGCGATTTTGCCGATTAACGCACATATAAAGATTATATATTTTTCTCTTTTTTCATGCAGTTATCTACAGTGAAACTGGTGCCACCGTTAAGGGCAAGTGCCATAGGTCGATGGAGAAAAATGAACCACCACATGATGTAGTCGCCTTTATTTTAAAAGAGAAGTTGTCTGGTCAATGTTCGTGTAAAGCTGGGAAGGGAGGGTCGTGTCAGCACCTATTAGGATTGTTATTATTGTTGGCTCACTTCAAGCAGCTGGGGCTGTACTCAATCCCTGATGATCTAACTTCAACCATGATGAGTGAGCGATGGAGTGTACCACGAGGAAAAAAAATACAGCCCGAAAAGATTGATGCTGTGTTTGTAAAGAAGCCAAGAGATGGTGCAGATTACAACAAGTGTATCAAAAGTACTTTATACTCACCTGCATCTCAGTACTTGCTATTTAGTCATGAGGAAAAAACAAAACTACACTCTCTGAGCCCCAAACCCTCGATATTAACCCTTTTGCCAGAAACGATTGTGTCATTACCAACAGTGCAAACAAAATTTGGAAACCTACCAAAAGGAAGTGTTCTATCCTATCAACAGAAACTTAGTTCAAACTATATAATAAACGACTATGCTAACACTGAATTTCCTGCCCTTCCAATAGATGATTGTACTACTCCAAGATTCTTTAATAATGTTTCTCTGTGCTTGGATGAAGATAAATCAGCAAAGTTTGCTTCCCTCTTTATCACCCAACAAATGGCTAAAAGCATAGAAGAAAGACAAGACACCAAGATCAAAGTCAATTATGGCATTCTTTATACGTAGTAAACGGATTACAGCTAGCAAATTTGGATCTGTGGTAAAGAGGAAACCAAACTTTGATACCCTTTTTAAGCAACTAAATCCATCAAGGCCATACAAATCTGCAGATATGAAGCGGGGAATAGAAATGGAACCAACTGCAGCATTTGTGTATGCATCAAAAGCCAAAAACAACATGGTCAATGTATATCCAAGTGGTCTTGTCATCAACCCTAAATGCCCTTGGTTAGGCTGTACCCCAGACAGAAGAGTGTTTGACATGCAAGAAGCTGAAAATCACAACATGTCTCCATATGGTCTGTTAGAAATCAAGGTTGTTTGTAAGCAAGGAGTGCAGAGCCTCAAAGATGTGGATTACTTGAAACAGAATGCCAACACAAATGAGTTTATTTTAGATCCAAGACATAATTATTTTTATCAAGTGCAGTGCCAGCTGGCTCTCACTGGTATTAATTGGTGTGATTTCTTTTCTTATATTAGAGATGATATGTTTTTCTGTCAGAGAATCACATTTGATCCTCACTTTTTTCAAGATTGTAAAGATAGGGTTGATCAGTACTATTTTGACTATTATTTGTAATCAACAATCATTTCCATTAAACTAAGAATGATGGTTTGTGGTCCCAGAAAATACCCTTGCCCCAAATTGGAGGAGGAAATTTGTAAAAGATTCATGCCCCTAAGAGCACTTAATTAATTCACTTGTTTGCAGTTTCCAGTGATCTCTCAAGAATTTCCAATTCTCTCCATGATAGGGAATATTTTCTAGGACTATACAATATCCCAAAAATGTAATTAATACATAAATGAAATTATTGTAAATATTTCAGAAACAGAATGCCAAAATAATTTTTAATGTTTTAATATATACACTGTATATCAATTGATCTAATAATAATAATATTATTATTATATTAATAATTATATATTATATTGTCTGCAATAAATTTTACTTTTTATACAATCAGATCTACACAAGTGGCCCTTGAAAATTAGTGAGCAATGCTGCAACTGTCCATATTTGGTTGACAGTCCCTAAAAGAGCCAGAGGAATTGCTGAGCTAAAAATATGAAATTCTTTAATCCTACGGATTGCTCTTTCTACATGAATTCTAAGTTTTGCTATATTTTTAGTTTCTTGCACTTGGTCTTTAGAAAATTGAGCACTTGATGATAAGAAAGGGGGAAGGTTAAGATTGACATTTCTCTCTTGAAGTATATCCTGAATATTGAAGCCCTTATCTGCCATAACACTGGTGTTAGGTTCTAATAGTTCTAAAATGCCACAACACTTGGTGATTTCTCTATCTGATATACTACCAGTATATAGCGATGACACAAAGCAAATTGCACCATGTGGTGTGATTCCAACTAAACCTTTAAGCGTTGTACAGCTTTTATAGTTACTATACATCTGGGATTGTAACTTCAATGATGATGGTACTTGTACTTTGACTTCAGTACAGTCTATTATAACATGTGTCTTTGGATACAAAACTTTAAAATCATCAGGCATGTATTTCTGAACAGATGCTTTAGAGGGCCAGATGGGCTGTGTCCCCAGGAAAAAATACAGGTAATTAGCCCAGGAAATGATTTTTCTACTTACAGATGATTGATTAATGTTAAACCTATGAGCCAGGTCTTGCTGAAGTAGACCTAATTTGATTCTTACTAAGAACATAAAAAACTCATCAATGAGAACCATTTTCTTACTACCAGGACGATTATATGATATATTACTTGCATAACAATATGTAAGTGTCTCAGCACTTGGCCTTACAAATTCATAAAATGTTATAAAATGTGCATATGTAGGAAAAACTCTTAGATATAAAAGTTATGACAACAAGTTTTCTCGACGTTTCGACGCCATCAGGCGTCATTTTCAAGAGATGGTTTATTTAAATTTGAGTTTGAATACAAATAATCGTGTCTATACTCTAGGGACTTAAAAGACTTTGGATTTAATAGAGTCCGATTGAATGTTTATTTTGGGCCTTTTGTCTCTGATTAGTAGCATTTCGTAAACTAGGCATTCTGATTTGTTCTTGCATCGTCGCAGAACGCTGAAAAGACCCTCAAAACCCTCCAGACTGTTATTATGGCACTTCTTATGGTGTTTTCCTACGGCGCTTGAAGCGTGTTCGTCGATTCGTTGGAATAGGTGGCGGCACGTATAACCAACGTAACCTGCCTCGCACAGGTCACACTCATATTGATAAACAACGTTTTGCTGGTTAATAATGGGAAGCTTTTGCTCTTTATGACCAAAATAGTCGCCAAGTTTGCGGCTTGTGAAAACCGGTTGTAATTGTATATCGATCTGACTGCTTAGGTCTTTGAGTTGTCTCTTAACGGCATCACTAGAAGGTTGGTCTTTGAACGGAATAGCAAACCGCACCTCATTCCCATCCTCCTTTGGTTGAGGCTTTTCTTGTTGTTGCTGTTGTTGTAACTCTCGTTGGTGTTGTTGCTGAGTTATCAAGGCTCGGACTGTAGAGTCAAACAGATTCATCGGGTATTGAAGTTTTCGAAAGATTTCTTTCAAACGATCTACCTCCTGCGTGAAGTATAGCCAGGATGATGAAAGTTTAAAGGCTCTATCCAGCATGGTTCTCAGAAGTGCCTTCTTATACCTTGCATCAACATGACTACGGAAGTGTAGTAGAAGGCCTTTATCCGTCGGTTTCCTGTAGATTTCGGTACGTAGAGCACAACCTTCCTTGGTTATAAGCATACCAAGGAAGGGAAGACAGTTGTCTTTATCCATCTCCATAGTGAAATCTAAGGATGGGTGCGCTTCTTTCAAAACCTGGAGAAAGGATTCCCCTTCTGCTTCATTCCGTGCCAAGGCGAGGGTATCATCAACATACCTCTTGTAAAACGATGGTAGTCTGTTAGCAGAGTCAAGTTTTTCTTCGATGCTACAAAGAAACGTATTGGCCATTAGTGGCCCCAGGGGGGACCCCATTGCCACGCCATCCGTTTGCTCAAATAGTTTCCCATCAAACTGAAAGAGCTGATTCTTAGAAGCCATCTCTAGGAGATCTGTAAGATTCTCTCGTGTGAGATTCAGGTTATAGGTGTTGTTGAGCCAGTTCTCGTGGAAGGCCTTGTCGACGATAATTTCTATAGTTTCGTCCACCGGTACATTTGTGAAGAGGGAAACTACATCATACGAGACTAGGACGTCGGATTCTCCTACTTCAACTTCTTGTAGTTCTTCTGCAAATTGGAAAATGTCTGTGATTGTATGACTGTTCTGTGATAGAGGTTTTAGCTTCTTGTCTAACCACTTTGCCAGATCATAGTTGTATGTTCCTACAGCTGACAGAATTGGTCGCATACACAGATCTTTTTTGTGTGTTTTTGGTAATCCATATAGATGTGCGAGCTTAGATCCTTTGGCTATGACTTCTGTAGCTATCTCGGGTGGAAGTGTTTCTTTTACTAGCTTGTTTAGACTTTTCTCTTTCTCTAGTAATGGGTGATAATGTTTGGTAGGCCTCCCCCTCCTTTTTGGCTGCTCGAGACTAATTGGCGTGAACTTGGTTGTATCGTTGATGGAGGCTTCCTTTAGTAGATTCACGTATATATCTTTATCAAGAATTACAACCCCTGACCCTTTGTCTGGACGCGTAACTACGATGTCATCTCTCGCTTTTAATTGCTTGACTGCTTTAAGGAGTTGCTTTTGGTGGCCTTGGACTCTTGTATTTGATTGTAATTCAAGGCTATAGACTTCAGCGTCGTTGATGTGAGCTCTCGTAGTTCGGATGTATTTTCTTCTCAATCCTGTAGTATAGTTGTTCAAACGTTGCCATGATTTCCAGTTGGTCCACTCTTTGTGGGAGCGAGAATTTCAGACCTCGGGATAGTACTAGTTTCTCGAAGAACGATAATTTGTACGATGATTTATTTATTATGTGTTCATCGATGTCTTCCGTTTTTTCGAGGATGCGTGAGATCTCTTGGTGTGGGTTTTCATTTGCTGTTCAAGTACCTTTTTGCAGAGGTT